>JAQZBX010011645.1:0-42390 GCA_029593785.1 Cabassous unicinctus | reverse complement strand
TATCAGGGATTTGTACTCCAAGAGTGGAGTTAGTTATCTTTTGGTTAAAAATATTACCCCAGTGCTGATTGCTGAAATTTCTGCCTCTCTTTTTATTTTTTAATCTCCCATCAATACCAAGGCCTTTGCTAATTAGAATTACAACTAATAGAAATGGGTTGTCATTAGTGATAGAACTGGCTACATAATTTGCAGGTGGACCAAATGCAAAATGAAAATGCAGCATTCCTTGTTCAAAATTTAAGGATTCCAAGATAGTTTGAGAGCAGAGTATTAAAACATGTTGGTGTTATTTTAATGTCAGCCTCACTATGACTGACTGCATAGGTTATATGCCCAAGAAGCCGGCCACAAGTCAGATTAATAGCCTGTAAATAAAAGTGATTACTATTAAAATGTATTCTGCTTTCTATGGACTAAAGTAGACTTTTATTTTAGCAATGGAAGAACTTATAACTTTGATATAAAGGCAGTGGCCACCAGAGGTTCTGAGGGGAGGGAAAGGGAGGAATAGGTGTAATATGGGGCATTTTTGGGACATTGGAGTTGTCCTGCATGACACTGCAATGATGGATACAGGCCATTATACATTTTTTCAAAACCTATAAAATTGTGTGGGGTAAAGTGAAAAGCATAAAGTAAATTACAGTTCTTGGTTAGTAGTAATGCTTCAATATGTGTTCATCAATTGTAATAAATGTAGCATACTAATGAAAGATATTGTTAATGTGGGAAAGTGTTGGAGGGAGAGGGGGTGGGTTATGTGGGAATCCCCTATATTTTTTATGTAACATTTATGTAATCTAAAGCTTCTTTAAAAATATTAAAATTATATTCTGGTTTCAAGAAAAGCCACATCTTCTTTTCAAAAGCATTCCAAATAAATGTTGATACTCCCTCTTCCAGGAGGTAGAGTTGAATCCTGATCCTCAACCCTTCTTTTGATTTGAAGGAAGAGAGTAGGTAAAGGGAACAATAGTTACTTTACAGTGGAAAACTCAGGCAAAAACTATCTTAACCAACTGATCAAGGAAGACATCACCAATGAAAACTCATGCAGACATTATGTAATACCTGATATGATGTAAGCAAAAGGGAGTTTCATGAAAGCTCCCTTTTAGTTTGTTCAGACAAACTCAAATTGAAGGACAGTCTACAAAACATCTGATCAGTACTGCTCAAAACTGCCAAGATCATGAAAACAAGAAAAGACTGAGAAAGTGTCACAAACCAGAGGAGACTATGGTGACAAGATGATTAAATGTGCTGGGAGATCCTGGATAGGACCCTGGAACAATAAATGGACATGAGTTGAAAAACTGGTGAAATCAGGTTAAAGTCTGGAATTTAGTTAATAATAATGAACAAATATTTGTTTCTTAGTTGCAACAAATTTTCCATGGTAATGTAAGGGAAATTAGGTGAAAATGGATGAGGAGTATATGGGAGCTCAACATATTTTCTTTGAAGCTTTTCTGTGAATATAAAATTATTCCAAATAAAAAGCTTATCCAATAAAATTGGAGTGTGATTTAATTAGTTATTCAAGGTATGTAGATTGACTTAGAATAGTGAGGAGGCATCCATTCACCCTTGCATGAACAATTTATGAACTCCTAATGGACAGTGACAGAAAGCAGTCCAGGTTTAATCATAATATATCCTCTGTTCCAGTTCAGGTTCAGAGAAGTCTTGGTCTCATGATTAATGGGTGCTGCATCCTACTACTAGAATATTGTCACATTTGCTTCAGTGATCCTGTAATGCACAATATTTTTAGAGCAGAGTTCATTCTAAAAAATGTTTTGTGAAAATAGCATCATATAGTTATTTAAATTGTCTCTGAGTTATATGCTCAATATTACATGCAAATCACAACAAAAATAATTTTGTATAATACGTCAGGTGAAATGCTATTGAATTTTTATTTAAATTAGTTAAAAAGGAAGGGCTTCCCAATGCATCACTGTTTAATGCTTGATAATAATCCCTTGGTGCCAGGGAGGCTCATTCCCAAGAGTCATGTCCCACATTGAGGTGTAGGTAGTGAGTTTATTTTCAGAGTTTCACTTAGAGAGAGTCCACATTTGAGTACCACGGAGGTTTTCAGGAGGTAAGTCTTGACATTAATTATAATTATAATTAGCAAAGTTTCATTTTTACAGGAATTAGTTTCATATGTACAAGCAGTAAGATGGAGGACTTGGCAAATAGGCCTGTTTTCTTTGACTAGCCATGGCTTATATATTCCACAGGTTTTTGCCATTTTATTTGAGAAAATTGCAAGGCTTCCCAAGGATGAAAGTTTAATATTTTGTTCGCTGCTCTGTGGGCCTTTATCTATTGAGAAAACATGCCTATAAAAACATGAACACATTCATATCCCATAGAAGTATGTTTTAGGGGCATTTCCCCCATATATCATCACACTATGAACACCCTGTACTAATGATATATCTTTGTTATAGATCCTGAAACCAAAAAGGGGAAACATTAAATGAAAAAGAGTCGGGGATGTCATTCCAGAGGTTATGCTTATGCAGGTCTCAGACAGATTTCACTAACTGCACAAAGCCTCAAACAAGAGTGTTCTGAAGGCTTTTGGGACAACTGGACAACAGAAGCAAAGCACACAGCATCATGAAAATAACACCCCCTTGGCAGACCCCATCTGGAAATATATGAAAATCTATTTTCCCAATATAACAGTTATATTCATTTATAATTTCCCTAGCCATGATTCTTCTACTCCTTTTAATTGAGCCTATAATTATCAATGTACCAGTTAAGTATATTTTACAGAGACTTAACACTTTGGACTCTTCAAATGCTGATTGAGCCCTGAATCCCAGCAGAGTAGCAGACAACTTTTACTCTCAGTTCTTCAGGCTTGCCCTGGACAACTAACAGGTGATGATGATGGACAGGTCCCATGCCCCAAAATAGGGAGTGTTTGCTGATGCAGACAGGATAATCCCTTTCCTTTGTCCCATTGTATCTGGTTCCCTTTTCAACCTGGGGTTGTCAGAGCAGATTTGTCCTGGGTGCCTTGGGATTGAGGAATGAACAATTGTGTGTGTGTGTGTATAGAGGCAGCTGACCACAGACCAAAGTAGATTAGTTGTTATTGTGGATGTTATCTTATGTTGGTGGAAGAACTTGTAACATTGATATAAAGATAGGAGTTGCCAGGTGTTCAGAAGGGAGGGAGAAATAGAACAGGGCATATATGGGTAAGTGAGATTCTTCTGTATAACACTGCAATGATGGTTGTATGACATTATGCATTTGTCAAGGCTTATGGAACTGTACAGCACAAAGTGCAAACCACAATGTAAACTATGGACTTCAGTTAACAGGTTAACAGCAATGCTTCAATATTGGTTCACCAATTGCAACAAATGTACCACACTAATCTAAGGTGTCAATAATAGCGGTAACTGTGTGTGGGTGAGGGGTGGAGGCTTATATGGGAATTCCCTATACTTTTGTTTAACTTTTCTGTAAATGTAAATGTAAAACTTCTTGAAAAATAAAGTTAAAACAAGAAAAAAAAAGAAGATACTTAAACAGAAACTGTTTTAGGTGATGAAAAAGTTGGGGTATTGGATATTGGTGGATGGTAACAAAACATTGTGAATGGAGTTAATACTACTGAATTGTACACTTGAGAGTGGCTAAAATGGGAAATTTTGAGTTGTATATAAATTACCACAATAAAAATTTAAAAAGTTAAAAAAAACCTCACTGACTCTTAAACTTAAAAAGAGAGAAAGAACTTAACCAACAAGTAAAACATGTTTTATTCAAGTTATTTAGAGTCATTCATTATCACAATTTTTGGAAAAGATATGAAATATCTTTTCCAAGACTTATCAAATGACTATTAATTATGTCTGCTATTTTTTTTCATTTAGAGGCACCTTATTTGACATAACTTAAGAAACATTTGGAAAAAATGGATCCCACTGCTAATTTCAAGACTTCTTTGCCAAAATAATATTTTTGATAAAATTTCACTGAATTTGGTATGTAAGCCAACAGTATGAAACAGCAGATTTGGTTTATTCAATTTATGAAAAATGTCTGCTATTTAATTTGATTAGCAAAGTTCATCTCAATGTCAAACTAATTAGTAATATTATAAGTACTTCTCAGAAACAGCCCAACTGTATTTTTTTTTCAGTCTAACATTAAAGGTATCATTACACCTTTAGAAGTACAGTAAAAAAGTACTTAGAAATAAATTGTATATACATTTTTTTGAAAATAGTATAAAATTATGATGATAATTAACATATTCATTTATATTAAATTATGAAAAGAAGATAATCAATAATCTTTTTCATTGAATGAATAATGATGCAATGCAATGGTTAGCTGAAATTACATTATGAAGTAAGGTACTAAAATGCATGATATTATTTAGGTAAATATGCACAAATATGTTCTTTTTCTTTGGAGAATAGTAAATAATAATTATTTATAAAAATTTATAAGACATTCCATTTAATTCTCTTCACCTCATTATCAAATTTTCACTATGTATTCAATGAAAGATAAAATGCATACTATTAAAACTAATTGGTTCAGCAGTTAGCATGTGATTCTATTTTTAACTACCAGTAGATAGAAAATGTTTCACAGTTTATAAGATGAGAAATGAGGATTAACTGTAATTATAATACATACTTTATGATATTCTTTGATCAAATAGATTTTAACTATTTTAAATAATGCACTGATATTCTATGAGAAAGCACATAAAATGTATCCATAGGTTTTTTCCACTGCAAATTGAAAAAAATAATCAATGATCCTTGAAAATATTCCAGTGACAATTAAACATATCAGTGTGGCTAGAGTGTTTTCCTTGTACTAATCGCCATCCTAGGGATAAAAATAAATGAAAAGAACTGCTTACTTTGGAAGCCATGGGTTGATGTCCAGTACTTCTTATCAGTGTTCTCTTTACTTTGTTCTCAGAAGACTCTACCTTATAAGAATTCTTTGTTTGACAATTTTCAGGGGTTGGTGTTGGAAAGGTGCATGTGTTAGATGAAAACTGCGAGCTCTAACACTCCATGCTCCAAATATATTCGATTCGAGATGATTCCCAGTAAGGTCCTAACCCCTACTCCCATGGCTATGCTTCACACCTAACAGAAATGTGTATGAAGTGGTGAAATCCAGGACCCCTGCAAAGATTTAAATATCTTGCTTATTTATTAAAGAAAAACAAGAAATATTTCCAATTGTCCCTTTATAGTATGGCATAGAGTTTTTTTCACTCCCATAAACAAGGAAGCACATAATTTTTAAGTACACATCCTTATGTAATGCAGCATGCAACAGCCCAAATACAATAGAAAGGAAACTTTGCTGACAGGAAGACATCTTCCCTCAGCCTCTGCACACTGGCCTCACCTTACAAACACTCCCAGGTATTCTGCTACAACATTCTTTTTCTGTTTTCCACAAGAAAGTAATGAGTAGCCAAGAAACCAACAGCTATTATTTTCTAACTTTATTTAGGATTATGTAATAGCTCAGACATACCTGTGTTTGCTGATTTATTGGTTCCTGATTTTACGTCTGACTTCCAGATTATACTGTCCTCCTGACTCTTAAATAGTATTGTTTTTGGGGAAAAAAATCATTATATTATCATTAGACTCAACATCTTATCTTCTGCTTTCTGGTTCAGGTTCACTTACCAAATAAGAGTACTTTCTGACCTTTCTAACCTCTTTTATCTGGCATATCCTCTCTAAGAAGGTGATATAGGTAGCCATATGAATAATAAAGAATTCCAGGTAAGACCAAGAGTTCCACTCTTCACTGTGTTGCAGATCCTAATGTTCTAGAAATCTTCCCCAAATGGTGCCTAGTATAGTTGATCTCCTGGAATTATCTTCTCAGATCTTCTTGAAATTATTTCCAGATTTATATTTTTAGACCTAAAAATTCCTAGTCTCTGTAAATTTGGAGATTTACTAATTTAATAATCCTCTTCTATGAAATGATATTTTACCTAAACCCTCTCTTGTCTGTCCTTAAGTGATTTGTCTATGATGCAATTTGCTTCATACTTTAGCTCATGGAAAATTTCAGTTTTTTTTTTTAAGTCTAAATTATGCCCTCTAACATTTCCCTTATAGAACAGTTTTCTTCACTCTACACTGCTATATAATATTATCCATTATTGCCATTTATACTAAGATATGTAACTGACTTGTTATTTTGAAGTCATTTATGAATTCTAGTTATATAGATCAATCATAACTCTACTTCAACAAGTCTTTGCCAAAATGGTAATGTATAGTGAAGTTCCATAGTTAGTGTTACCATAAGTTTAGCCATAAGTGTTCTTGAAATATCCAGGTGGTTGTCATCTGATTAGTAATTTAGTTATAATAGTTCATCACAGAGATCTAGAAAAATCTATGAGCTTTAGAAGCCAATACTTTGATTTATTGCTTTAAATGCCAACATTATAGAATAAATTCTGTAATAAAGTTTTAGTAATACATTATTAATTCTTTTATTTTAATCATTTATCCTAATAGATTGTATTAGTCAGCCAAAAGGGGTGCTGATGCAAAGTACCAGAAATCTGTTGGTTTTTATAAAGGGTATTTATTTGGGGTAAAAGCTTACAGTTACAAGGCCCTAAAGAGTCCAACTCAAGGCTGCTTTCTCACCAAAGTCAGTTGCCACATGCTGAAGCAAGATGGCGGGTGATCTCTGCATGGTCTCTCCTTCCTTCTCCTCTTAAGTCTCCTTGGTGCAACTTCTTCAGATCTCAGCTGTAGGCTGGCATAGGGCTTGTCTATCAAGGCTTCCTCAGCTGCTTAGCTGCTCAGCTGCTCTGTTGTCTTCAGCTGCAAACTATCAGGTGAATGGCTCATCTCTCCCTGGGCTTTAGCTCCTTGAGCCTTCTCTCCTCTGGCATTTATGGAGCTCTCTCCCTCTATTGTGTGTCTTGAGTGAGTTCTGGTTTATATCAGCTCACCAAGGGGGTGGGGACTCAACCAGAGTCATACCCTACTGAGTGGTCAAATCAATTACCTAATCTTAACATAGTTTAATCAAAAACATTTCAGCTGAATCTGATACAATTAAAGGGGATCACAACCAGAGGAATAGATTAGTTTACAAACATAATCCCTGTTTTGGGGATTCATAAATAATTTTAAATTGCCACGTGGATTAAAATATTTTAAACTTTTTATTTTCCAGGAAAATTATAAATATTGTATATAATGGTAACTTAATAGGATATTTTGAATTGGTTAAAATATGTAAAATGAATTACCTCCAAGTAATTAGATTTATTTTTCTCAATAGTTGAAAAATATTACAACATAATACATTAAAGTTATTTATTTACTTGGAAGTATTTGATTGTAAATATTACAATAAAATAGATTGGATTTCCAAAATAACAGAAAAAAAGTACCATGAGGAAGTATTTGCTGCTTATATTTCTTTTAATCATGGAAACCAAAGTTATATCTAAATTTAACTAAAATTTCATTAGTTAAATAAATAGAATTATAATCATAGAATATATAAAACAGAACATAATAAGTAGCCTTAGAAAGCATGCTTATCTTTTTGGAAAAATAAAATTTAAGAACAGTTCAGTGAAAACTATTATTTTCATTTTTCTAAAAATGCACAAGGAGATAGTGTCATAGGGGGAAAATATCATGCTGTCATTCTATTTTCTATTTTTTGATTTTAGAACTTTCATTCAGCCTCATGTTAAATTTTTTAGAGCTTAGAGTTATCTTCAACTCCTTCTCAATTCTCATTCTTCCTCCATCAAAGTGTCTTTTGGAGGGCTTTACTGTTTAAAACATAAGAACAGAAGCAAATCAACTATTTGGTCATCATGAGGGGGCCTGACATTAAGCTTCACACAATAGCCAAAAAATAATTCTCTGTATGACATATTTTTACTTGATGTGTTTGCTTGTTTTAGCTTTGCTTTAATATATTTATACAGAAGTGGTGCTTCCAGTTTGCAGTAGAATTTTGGTTAATTTAAGAAAGAATTATAGAAGAGCTTGATTTACATTAAATATATTTAATAGTATGCAGGTAGCAAATTATCTTATAATAGCAGAGAAATATAGAACTGGGAGTCAAAAAGAGTTTGCCATAATACTTTGTGATCTGGAAGTTAAGAACAAAGAACAGCTTCTATAGGGATTATATAAGGGTGATCATGATGATATGTGATTTTCATCCTGAAAAGATATTTGGGCTATAGGATGAAAAACTAGGTGAGGAAACAACCAAGACGACCTTCAATAAGTGCATGGATAAACAAAGGGTGGTACATCCTAAAATGGAATACCATTCAGCTATAAAAAAGACATCCAAAAAAAAAAACTTGGGTTCTTCTTAATTAGCATATTCTAAGTGAAAGAAGTTGATCTAAAATTGTATGATACCATTTATATGACATTCTGGAACAAGCTATACCATAGAGATAGTAAATACATCAGTGGTTGCAGGGGCTTGGGAGGATGAATAAGTGAATCTCTTCTCCTATCCAGAAGAAGGTATTTTAAGGGTGGCAAAGATATTCTGTGCTATACTGTAGTGGTGGATACATGCATTTGTCCAAACCTATATAACTTTACAGAACAAAGGCTGAACTTTAATATAAGCAATTTTTTCAACAATCATTTAGGAGGTTGGGGACTCAAGGATGGAATACAGACTATGAAAAAATAATGTGATTGCATTACAAATGTGTGGAACTATTTCACTGAAGAGGTGAAGGAAGTGGGGAAAAGGTTCTGACCTAAGTAACTCTGGAAATGAGTGGAGGCTAAAAGACCATAGGCAACAAACAAACACACACATACATAAAGAAAAGAATGACCCATATGGTAATGGACTAGGATTGTAGTCACCTGTATGGATGCATGCTCAGGTTAACATACACCTAGATGAATACTGATAAAATATTTATAGATATATGTGTATACATGAGTTTATTTACACCCATATATTATATTAGTGTTTCCACTGAGAGGTCCTAGAAGCAATGGCATGCCGGTAGCAACAAGCACCACTAGTATCCATATCTTGATCTCTGATGGCATATTCCACATTATAAAGGAACCAGCGATCTTTGTAAAAATGGCTGATTCTAGGACTTTTGGCAAGAAATGCACAAGATAAGTTTGGAGCATCTTGCAATGATATAAAATAGGGACGTGCTCAAACAAAACACAGTACTGAAGTATATCAGTACACAGTAAGACTATATTATTTCTAATCTTCATGATGATTCAGTCATGAAAGCATTCCTATTTTACAGATGAGAAAAGCTAGTTAAAGAGAGATGAATTAACTTGCCCAACATCCCAGAGCTAGAAAGTGGTTGAATCAGAAGCCAACATGTCTGTCTTCAAAACCCTCACTATTTTCATGGTGCTATACCACATTCTAAAACAGAAGATATAATTTTACTGTCACCAAACATTTAGTTTCTCCTCCTTTCCATATCTCAGTTAATAGCATCTCCTCCAACTCAGTCAGTTAGCCTGAAAAATGGCCTGCATCATCCCCTCTTCATTATTTTCAATGATTGTTCAAAAAATACTGTTACTTAGGCTCTCAAATATCTGCCTGTTCTTTCTTCTCCTTCCTACACCAAACCACTGCCATATTTGAGGTCATATTTTCTTTTTTTCCTGAACTATATCAATAGCCTCCTGATTGCGCTCTCTGCCATTCATCTCCTCCACATACCTGATGAATTCTACATAGAAATAAGTGAAATCTGTGTATGTAAGTCTCCTGTTGTTTCCTAGTTTTCTCCACAGTACTCAGGAAAATAATTGAAATCCCATAGCCTGACAGAGAAGGCTATTTATTATTTGGCTTCTGTATAATGTTCCAACTTTATATTTCACCATATGTTCCCAGGCACTTTTGCTTTAACCATGAGGAACTAAGGTTTTAAGTCCCAAGAACATGATGTGTTCTCCCATATGTCTAAAGTATTGCTACTTTTTTTGCATTGCACTGAAATGCTTTTTTTTTTCACCCATCCTGCCTTGCTTTTATTTTTCTTTAAAATCTCAATTTAAGGATTACCTTTTCTTAGACATTCTTTTTCTGCTACCTTATGCCACATTTTGTAACCACCCATGGTTTCATTCACATTCTCTTCTGCACCACATTTACAGTCTATTCATACCACAATTTCAACTCTTTTTAAAAATATGATTTTGTGCCCCATTTTTCTCTTTTGATTATGAATTCCTGAGGGCAGGCTCTCTTGATGCATAGTGTCAATTAATATTTGCTTTTCTTAAATGAACACTGTAATGGGGACAATTTAGAAGGCATCCCTTCTAAATGAGGCACCTTCTAAAAGGCATCACTTTACAGGAAGCTAGTAATTAAAAAATAAACCAATTGTAAAAGACAATCAGTAGTAAATGTGTTTTCCAAGTAAGTATATAAAATTTAAATTTGACTGCAGGAGACAAAGTAAATATAAGAGCTAGAGTAACATGAAAAAGGCTAATTATCAAGAAGGATAGATAATTTTAGAGACCATTTCACCTAGTGGTGACTGATAAAGGGCTTAAAGAATTATACTGTAATGAACGTTGTGGGCCATTGTTATAATACAAATTGCCTTGGAGACATAAAAACATATTTATATGTTGATGTGTGTTTCAAAATGATGACCTAACGGTATTTTGATGTTAATGCAAACAATGTGTTTCTTCTAAAACTACTTCTGCTTGAGTCTAGAGTGAGCTAATAATACATTTAAACTATATTCTTTTTTAAAATCTATAATTACTGATGTTGGGAAAGAAAAGACAAAGGGATAGGAATATGAGAATGGGGAGGTAGAAATAAAAGCTAAAAGATAACTAAGATAGAGTTGGCAAATAGTAAAGAAAACACTCAAAGGTGTAATTAAAATAAGAATTGCTGAAAGAAACTTCTTACTGAATGTAGAATGGAGGAAAAGTATAAGCATTAGGAGGTTGCTGGGCAGATTAATTTTACTATCAAGTCAGAAGGGTTTTTAGGACTTACAAGCTACAAAGAAAGGCCCTAGTGTTCTCATTGGTTCGGACCAAGGACAATAGCCTGCCAAGCATAAGAGTGAGAGTTTAGAATAAAAATACCTGAAACGAACAATTTATGCCGTGTAGTAGTATCTCACTAAATTACTGTATGTATAAAAAGGAATAGTAACTCTCCCTCAGTAGCTGTGCTCTCAGTCTTCATTCTACATTTTAATAAGGCATACAACCATACAACCAGCCTTGAGGTTAATACATTTCCCAGCCTCCTTTGCAGCTTGACATGACCACGTAACTAAGTTTTCTTCAGTGGGAAGTGAATTGTGAGCAACTGCCAAAATCGTGCCCTTCAAGTGATTGCTTATTCCAGACTCAGAGATTAAACTGTCAAAAGGGTGATTGTGAACCAACTTGACCTCTGAGAATTGGGGAAATACCCCCCAGAGAGTGGCAGGGAATTCTGATGGAAGGAACACAAGCTTTTGGATCCTTCTGCGGTTCGGAGCAGCCTAACCAACCAGACCTCCCTCCTTTCTCTGCATCATTATGTGGAAGAGAAAGAGAAAGTTTTTCTTATCTGAACTTAATTTGTGGGCATTTTTATGGCAGCAACTTAGTTTATGTACTAATGAATACACAAGGCAAATGCTTGCATTGGTGTAGCTGTATGCTAGTAAGATAATTTCCATTACCAATGATTGCTTGCTTAACTGGAGATGTGGAAAGGTTGCCCAAAAGGAAGTTATAGAATAATAGGGTGAAGAATAGCCTTTTGATTTTTTTTTAAGAAAGAGAAAACTTCTAAACCCTAAAATGGGTTAGTTGCAATCATAGATGTTACAATCTTGATTTAGAGCACTCCATAATCAGTCTGAGTTCCTTTCATGGAGTATGGAGTATCACATACCTATTTTAGGTATGTGATAGCACACCGGCCCCCTCTGCCTTTATTAAAATGCCCCATTCCCCAGACTCTGTAATGCTTTCCTTCCTCTTTCCTTCTCCTGTTTTCCTTCTCCTTTAACAAGTTACTAGGTTATTTACTGCAGGCAACCGACAGATGTCCAACATTGTCTTAAGAGATTATTTATGAGATAATTTTATAGGTTTAAAAAGGCTTACTAATTCAGAAACAAACAAAACAAAAAACAAGAAGCAGCAGTTTTTGAGGTACTGCCTTTCTAAAATAGAAAAATCAATTGTTTCATAACACTACAACATAGGTCAAAATACATCTTAATTTTTTTCAAATGGAAAAAATCCTGCAAGAGAATATAATTAATTCTAAAATATCAACATCTTCAGGAATTTGAGATAAGTGAATATTAAATTTATGATTATTTCTTTATACATCTTAGTGTTGTCTGCCAATTTATTTCTTAAGTGAGATATTTAGGGAAGCACATTTTTCCTTTGGTGACTCTAATAATAATAACTAGATCAGCTTCCTAGATAAGAATACATTCTTTTCCTGTTTTGTCATCAATTGTTATTTGATTTTATTGGAAAATATTTATGGCAAAGAAAACCTTTACTCAACAGTGAAACAACCTTTATTTCAGTTTAGACTAAGATTCTAAGTGGTCTTTCCTATCAGATAAGTTAGTCACAGCATGCAGTGATCAAATCTGTGATAATATTTAAAATATGGAAATGTTTTCATTGTTTCCATTAAAAAGAAAACACCTAAGATAAAACTTGTTGGAATGAACATGGCTCTTTACATTGGTTGACCAAAAAGGACTATAAATATATTAGCCAGGCAAACGGAAGTTATTTACTGAATACTGAAATAAAAGGCAAAGGGGAAGATTAGGCAATGTATGTGATGATGTAAAAAGGGTGCTGGTTTCTTAACTAAACGGAAGGATTGAAACAGTAAAAATTTATGCTTTGCTTTTATAAATATATGTATACACCTGTATAAATGCAATTTATATAAGTAGATTCCAGGTAGTGCTGACACCGATGTCCAGTATGACCCACTTTAAGCAACTAGAGCCGTGTTTTTCAGGCCTGGCTTCACTTTAGAATTTCTTGGAGAGCTCTGAATAACTAGTAGTTCTGAGGCCCTACCTTAAATATTGATTCAGTTGTCTTTTAGTTTCCTGGCTGCTGAAAACAAATACCATATAATGGGTTGGCTTAACAATGTATTGTCTCATGGTTGCAGAGGCTAGAAGGCTTGCTTCCTCCTATGATCTGTACATTCTTGCTGGCCAGCAATCTTTGGTGTTCCTTGGAATTTCTGTCACATGTCAGTGCACATGGTGGTGTCCTCTTTCTCTTCAGAGTTCTGTTAACTTCAGCTTCTGACTTTTCTCTCTGTCTGACTAAAGGACTCCAGTAATCCTGAGATTAAAGCCCAACCTGACTCAGTTGGACCATACCTTAACTGAAGTAACATCATGAAGAGATCTTATTTAAAATGGATCTATACCCACCAGAATGTGGATCAAAGACCAAGAATATGCCCAAATTGAGGTACACAAGCCAATCTACCACAATCTACCACAAGGTGGGGTGAACCTCATATATTGATTTATTGTAAAAAGTTCTATGCTGATTCTAATGTGTAGCTAGCTTGAGAAATAGATTCTCAAATAATTTTGCAATAATCTATTATAAATAAATGCATGTTTGTGTATGTCTGTGTGTGTGTGTATTAGTTTGTAGCTGTTATTTCTTGCTTCAGTTTGGTCAGGTAAGATGTTTGAATAAATGCTAATGGTGACAGTTGTCCAACAATTAGGAATTTCTATCTTACTTATAAAATAATTATACTAGAGAATAAACTTGTTTTTTGTCTCCCTATAATCAATCAACTGTAAAAACTTCCATAATTAATTCAATGCTATGAAGTTTTTTTAAGTTGGCAGATGATCATGTGAAGGAAATAAAGATGAGAAGGCAAACTCTACTCAAAAGCAGATGTTTTCCTCAGAAAACCAGATTTCAATTAATTAAATGAAGCTTGCTTCTACTGTTCAATAAATTGTCTTTCATTAAGTTATATTTCTTCTTGAACCCGTACTGAAACTATAGTATGACTAAAAAATATTTAAATCTCTAAAACAGTGCTGTGATGTGTTGGATTATGTAACCCAATTTAGAAATATTCTTAATCTTAATCCATATTCCTATGGTTGTGACCCATTATAAATAGGACATTTTGAAGATGGTATTGTTAGTTAAAGTGTGGCTGGGTAGATCTTAATTTGGAGTGCTGAAGTCCTTGATAAGTAAAAAAAAAATCAGATAGTTAGCGAAAGCCATGGGTTGGAGCTGGAAAGGGACCCAGAAGAGAAACGAGGGGACATTGCCGTGTGACGCAAGGCAGTTATACAAGCTAAGGAACCCAAAGGATTGCCAGCAGCCAGCACCAGAGTGCTACAAACTTTCAAAAGAAAACATCACCTTTCTTATACCATGATTTTGGAATTCTCCTAGCCTCAGAACTGTAAGCCAATAAATCCCCATTGTTTAAATCAAGTGTGATGGCTTGAAAATGTATGTACCCCAGAAAAGTATGTTCTCTAAGTTAATCCATTCCAATGGGTATAGACACATTGTAAGTAAAATCTTTTGTTGAGTAGGATTTTAACTTAAGATGTGAATCACCTCATTCAGGGTGGGCCTTAATCCTCTTACTGGAGTCCTTTATAAGAGACTGAAATTCAAAGAGAGAGAAAGCCACAGAAACAAGCTAGAAGCAATGAAACTTGGAAGAGAAGGGAGAGACCAGCAGATGTTGCTATATGCCTTGCCATGTGACAGTGGAGTCCAGTATTGCTGGTAGCTGGTCTTCAGGAAGAAGGTATCGTCTTGATGATACCTTGATTTGGGTATTTTCATGGCCTCAAAACTATAAGCTTGCAAGCTAATAAATTCCCATTGTAAAAGCCAACCCATTTTCCAGTATATTGCTTTTGGCAACCTGGCAAACTAGAACACCAACATATTGTGTAGTATTTGTCATGGCATCCTGGTAAACAAAGACAATCACCAAATAAATATATACTCTTTCTTTCTTGGAAGGTTTAAATTGAGAAAGATTTAAAAACTAGTGTATTTTTTCCAAACTAGGATACACATCTCTTCTTTTAATTTGTACCTATAAAATGTTTTGTTAATAAAACTTCTCAAGACCTGTGAAGTATACACTTAAACACAAGACACACATGCTGCTTATTAATTAGTAATGCTTATAATAAATTAAATATGCCCAAATTAATTAATAATCAATAACCAATAACCAGGATTTTTCTGATGATCAATTTGCATAAACATCTCTATAGACCACGAAAGGGATGGATATCTGAAGCGTAATGTTTATTTATTTTGTTAAATGCTCTATAGTTATTTTATCATGACTACCACTCAGGGATTGCTTATCTCTTCACCATACCTCTCTGGAAAGGGTGGCTTAATCAAGAGTGAAGGGTCTAAGAAAGAACAGACTTTGCCTTGCCTTCAAGCAAAGGAGTAGACCCTCTCTGGGAACATAAGGCTTGTTCCATAAAGAAGTGCAAGAGAGGTTTGAAAATGTTCATATATTAGGCATTCGCCAAAATTCCAAGTAAACTTAATATTTAATTTTTAAAATAGTCAATAAAGCAGAATTTTCTAGATGCTGGCACATACAAAATAATATTTTTTTTGGCACATACAAAATAATATTTCCACTGTTCCTTCACATTCCATAAGTAGTAACATTACACTAGATTCAAATTTTGCCACACTGATTTCAGCTCTATGCTTGTAGAGCAATTAATTTTTCATATGTCTGAACACAATGAGATAACTCAACTTCATGACAAAGGGGCCCAGATGGTTTCAGTTACAACCAGGTTTGGTTCTTCAAAGAGAAAAGTGTTCTGGGTTCTAGGTCCAATGTCACTGACAATGATGATGTTCAGTCATAATTTCATTAACTCATTTGAAGAACATTAAATAGGAAGCTGGCACAATTTCTTGTAGCATATTTTCAAGCATTCCTTATTTCATGTATTTCATTAGTATAAAGGTTTGTTTTTGAGAAAGGTACGCTCAAATCCAGAAGGGTTTACTTAAAAGCAATAATTATCACTTACATAAAAATAGTTAAGAATTATAATTTATTATTTCCATTTCCCCAAGTAAAACAAAAAATAAATCATTGTTAAAATGCTTCAGCTTCAGAATGACCAAAGTTCTCCTGAAACAATTATTTATATAATTTCTAAAAATTTTAGAATGAAACTACCAGAAATCATTCTAACTACAAAACCCAACACACAAAAAAGGTTTTGATACATTAACAGAGTTCCATATAATTTTAGCTTACCTAAAAAGAGTGATACCCAAACTTTATAACTTTGTTTCACCAGATGTAGTGGATGACATAGGCAGATGTAGTATTTACCCATGGGCATAGATATGACTATGTGCAATTTTAGAAACTCCTGCTTTAATTCCGTCCATTTCTCACCCACTCAATAGAGCAAATCAAATGTTCATGAGTGTGAAATACAATCCACTCTATGTTTTTAAAAGTAAATTATGCAGATATTTGAGCTTAAAATGTACAATTAGTTACTTGTAAACATCACAATGCTAATTTTTGTATACTGTTTGTCATAAGACTGAGACAAAGACTCACTCTCTGATGATGCTATGAGGCATTCTGTTATCTTTCCCCCTGAAGTGTCATAGGAATAAACAGCAAAAGTTGGATGATGTTGAGAGACCTAGAATGGGCTCACAGAGAAGACTACTTAGGAGATATATGGTAGTAGTTAAGATCTAAAAAAATATCCAAAGAAAATGCTGAGGGTTAATAAAATTTATATACACTTCTCTAAGGTGAGCTGGCATCAAGGATATGTTTTTGGGAAAAATAGAGAGACTGTGCATGAAAAGGCATGTTTATCCCAAGTACCATTTTTGGTCCATTGATAATACCCAGAAATACTATGTTAAGACATATTCAGGGGTTTTTCTATTGGCTCAGTGGAAATAATACTGTGAACTGAATAGTAATATCTGCTATAAACATAAACATGGGCCTGGGTAAGGTTATGGCATTTTTGCCAATTCTGGACAAGTCTTTCCCAGATAAACATGATTATTAAGCCAGTTTAATATAAATACACACACATATATAAACATATAGTTATACATTATAAATTATAAATGCATACATATAAAATTCTTTTCAATGAGTACATTTTTGATGGACAATCTGTAAAGTTAATGGTCAAGATAATCTATGTAGAGGATCAAAATTAAAAGGATATTTAGTTATAACCATGTATTCAGATTTATGGTTATATAAGTCAGCCTGGGGAAATGAGGTACACTAGTAACTGCAATCTTTGGAATTTTACATAGTTGGAGAAAGGCATTGACAAGACTCAATTTTGTCAATTTTTAGGAAACTTCTCCACTGGTCCCTTCACTTAATGGAAACATAGTTGTGAAATAAAATTCTTTTGCCTCTTTAGGTCCAGAAGATGTTTAATTAGTTGCTTAGGTATATTTCAAAGAATTTGTTCTTGGCAATTAGCATAGTGCTCAAGTACACAGTTACTGAAATCAGATTACTGCAAACCATGAAATATCTTTAATAAGCTATTTATACTCTCTGTGCCTTGATGTCCTCAAATGTAAAATCAGGCTTCTAATAATATCTATTTAACACACTGATTTCAGCTCTATGCTTGTGAAGATTAAATAAGTTAATACACATAGATGGGCTTAAAAATTCCTGGAAAACAGTAAGAAATACATGAATGTACACTGTTGCTACTATCACCAATACTATTTGTGCTTGTTATACAAATATTACTAGAATAACGTGACATAGTGGAAAATGTCCCAAACTGAGAGTCAGATAATCTTATCTTAGTCCTTGGTTTACATCCAAGTAGCTGAATCCTTTACACAAGTCATTTGATATACCTGTCTTAGCTACTATGTCTACAAATTATTATTGTAATTCTTATTACCTAGGGCTTATTGGGCATATATCATATATCAGACACTGTATTTAGGTTTTGTGTGTGTGTGTGTATGTGTGGCTTTTCTATATTTTTTTCTTTCTTTCTTTTATTAGAGAAGTTGTGGGTATACAGAACAATCATGCATAAAATACAGCATTCCCATATACCACCCCATTTTTTCCAATTGGGTTGTTTGTCTTTATACTGTTAAGTTTAAGAGTTTCTTTATATATTCTGGATATTAATCCTTTATCAGATATGTAGTTTACAAATATTTTCTCCCATTGTATAGGTTGTCGTTTTACTTTCATGATAAAGTCCTTTAGGGAATTAAAGTTGGTTTTTTTGTTTGTTTGTCTGTTTTTGAGGAGGTGTTTATCTATTTTTTTTCTTTTTTTTGCTTGTGCTTTGGGAATAAAGTCTAAGAAACTATTGCCTATAATACAAGTTCCTGAAGATGCTCACATTTTCTTCTAGGAGTTTGATAGTTCTAGCTCTTATATTTAGGTCTTTGATCCATTTCAGCTGATTTTTGTATATGGTGGGAGGTAGGGGTCCTCCTTTCTTTTTTCAACTGGAGATCCAATTTTCCCAGGACCATTTGTTGAAGAGAAAATTCTTTTCCAATTGAGTAGTCTTTATAGTCTTTTCCACCTTGTCAAAATCAGTTGCCCCTAAATGGGGGGTTGGGGGGTGGATTCTGAGCTCTCAATTCTACTCCATTGGTCTGTATGTCTGTCCTTGCCCCAGTACCATGCTGTTGTGATTACTATGGATTTGATATAATTGTTAAGATTGGGAAGTGTGAGTCCTTTAACTTCATTCTTCTTTTTCAAAATGGCTTTAGCTGTTCAGAGCCCCTTACCATTCCAAGCAATTTTCTTTCTTTTTTTCTTTTAAAGTAGTTTTATTGAGATATATTCACATACCACACAATGTATCCAAAGTGTACAATCAATGGCTTTTTCAAACAAAACAATTTTATTGTTACATATAAATAAAGCATAAATCCATCCAAAGTGTACAATCAATGGTATTCAGTGTAATCACATATTTGTGCATTCATCACCCCAATCATTCCCAGAGCACTTTCATTATTCCAATAATAATAATTGACAAAAACCAAACAACCAAACTCATCACCTTTAAATCTCTCTAAGCCTTGTCTGCCATACATAGCTGCTATTCTTTTTCCTTTTCTCTACTATATTTTTACTTATATTTTGACAAATCAGTGTTATATATGCAATATCCCCCATATTCATGTTTTATGTGAGGTTTTGCTCTCTTATACAGTCCCGTGTTACATTTTTAGCTTTCCTTCTAGTAATATACATGACCTTAGATTTTCCCTTTCAACCATTGTCATACCCATACAATAGCACTGCAAGTTACAAACACCATGATATGCTTTAACCATTTCATTCATTTCCAAAGATTTACAAATAACCTTTTTAACAATTCTGTACACATTAACCTCAGCTTTCTGTTCTCTACCCTCCATTTTCTTGTGACCTATATTCTAATTATTAATTCCTTGAGTTTACACAATGTACTTATTTCATAATAGTGCAGTGATACAGTATTTATCCTTCTAATTATACACCAATATCTGCTATACTTATTGTCTACCATATATATTCAATTGCTATAGGCTTATATTAAATTTTTTCCTATGTAAAATATTGAACCTCTGTTAGAATTTCAAATTCATTTATCACTTTAAATTTCCAATACACTATTTTGTATAGAAATCATATTATGCTAGATACTGCTGATTAGTTTACAATAATTAGATTGTCAAAGCGTTAGACGAATACATAGAAATTTTAACAATGAACGACCATTTAAGTTGTGTCTAGATCACATTCTTCCAGATCTGTTAAGAAAATAGC
The DNA here is from genome assembly GCA_029593785.1 of Cabassous unicinctus. Taxonomy (NCBI): domain Eukaryota; kingdom Metazoa; phylum Chordata; class Mammalia; order Cingulata; family Chlamyphoridae; genus Cabassous; species Cabassous unicinctus. The sequence continues at coordinate 22,434 of JAQZBX010011645.1, read as the reverse complement.
CCCATTACATGGTACATTGGATAAACCAAACCAAACTGAACAAAACATCAAATCCTCAAGGCAGATTTCTAATGATCAACAAATTAAAGTTAGATAATTAATCATTGTTTCCTAAAAGACTCTTTCAAGCTGACTTAATAAATTTCTACAATTTTGAAATCAAAAGTCCCTTGTCATATTTATCTCTCTCTATATAATATATTGACATATATAATAGGTCTGCAAATAATTTGTTGCATTTTTAAATTAATGTAAGTTATATGTACAAATTAAAAGCAAAAAAGCTTACATAAAGCAATATTTACATATGAGGAATATAAATAAATAATGGTTAGTTAAGATGCTATAATATATTGAATTGGAGAAAACCAACTCTTCAGTACGTTTTATCTCTTAGAGGAAAACCATTTTATTTCAAAGCTTGTGTAAAAGGAAAGGAAAAGAAAGAGTCTGTTTTATACTCATAGTGCAGTCTATTGTCACCTATTAAGTTTTGCTCTTATCTCTAAGAGACTGGAGAATAAGGAGTGGTGACAGTATAGGGTGCAGCAGGCACCCATTTCATCCATCTACAACCTGAGTGTCTTGAGTTAGCAACATTTTAAAGGATGAATAAGACTATTTGAGAACTGGAAAAATTTATGTCCAAAAATGAAAAAAGAAAAATATCTATAAATTGAAAATATTAAATGTGTATCTACAAAACAGAGCACATACCAATTTATCCATGCCAAGTCAGCTCATATATAAATTATTTTTAATGTGGACCCTCAGTATATTTTGATAAGTTTACAATCATATGAAAAAGAGGCTCCAATATTAAGAGCTTTTAGGATCTATAAAAGGCGTACAGTTGCATTGACCACATGAGCCGTGGAGATACATAGTTGACTGTGACTGCAGAAACTGCTTGGAATTTTTTTTTCTTACATGAAATGACAAATAACTGGATAGCAAGAAGACCCCTAATGGAGATTATGGGTGGACATTATCTTTGGAGATGCAGCACCTTGTGATGGTTTGCCTGAAACATTAATTTCCTTCATTGGGTTTTGCTGTGAGGTAAGGCCAGGCTACCCAGTGCTCAACACTCATGGAATCCTGCCTTAAGATATGGTTCTTAGCAATTAGCACAATCCTAGCACCCCAGCTTATACCTCTCACTTCAAAATCTTTTCTATTTATTAGGACTATAACCAATGAAGTGATTTAAGATCCGTTACTTTAAGGAAGTTGCTTTTCCCCACAAAACACACATATAAAAATTAAAAACAGGATACTTCATGACATTATTACTGATGCCCTACATATAATATATTGGAATATTGGGAAAGAAGAAGAAAATTATTATTTTAAGATGATGTACAATTTATGCTTAAATATAGAGAAATGCATGTATAGAAATACCTCCTTTTCCTACTGAGAAGAATTAAAACAACTCTTTTAGACCACAAAAAAGTTGATTAAATAATCCAAAATCTATTTGTAGTGTTTAATATAATAATTGATATGCAAATTACATATTTAAAAACCACACACATAAATATATACTTACATATGAACATGCTTGTGTATTAAAATCTTGCTTATTCTGCCAAATTAATGAAATAATTTTATTTGTATTTTGTCTACATCATTAGAATTAATGAAGTTATCTAGAGTGTACTATCTTTACTTCCATCTAAAGTCTTTGAACCGTTGCGTTTTTAGAATACATGTATGATACTGTCATTGGAAATGTGATCCCCAATCTCTAGTTTTCACTAATAATATTTTGTTAAGTTTATAATATCTATATTTATTAATATTGTTCTGAATGTTAGCATAATTTCTCAAGCAGAGCAGATTATTTATATATATTAATACAGATTCCAGACCTTTTTGCCCCAATTCCTACTCCTGGAGTGATGCAATAAGAACCAGATGTTTTCCTACATGTAATGCAATTTACTATAGGTGAGTTACCCTAAAAAAATTAATTTGTGTGTTTCTATAAGAGAGATATAGCTGTCCACCCCTTCCCTTCTTTCCAGGAAGAGGGGACTTTGCTCTTTAGGAAGAGTCTTACTCACAATTTGGGATTTAAACAAAAATCTCTTAGGATTAGCCTCTCCAAATTTATCAGCAATGGAATATCTCTATGGTCCTTGGCCTTATCCTCCCTTGAAATGTAAACACGTACTCTAGGAAGGTAAATATCTCCAGATTGTCTCTCATTACCTAATTAGTTAAACATTAACTTCCAAGGCTTATACTTTTAGCCATGTCTCAAGTTTCAGTAACTTTTGCTCAGAAAACTATAAACGTCAAAAGATAAAATACTTTGCTATAATCCACATATTAGTTCAATTTTATTTTAAAATTTCTGTAAATAATTTTAATTCCTATTTGCTTGCTTTTTAAACTACTCTCTGAAAGCCATGTTTAAAATTACAACCAAAACTTACAACTATGAAGGTATGCCCATAGGAAAAATTACCAAATATGTGTCAAGATCTTTATATTTAGCTAATTCAGATACATTGACTTATAAGCACTCAAAAACCACATTATTTATTATTTCAGCCTAATGTTTCTTCCCAAGCAATATTTAGATGTTTCAATTAAAGTAAATGAGAGCATGCCAATAATATGACAGCATTTATTAGAGCTCAAATATAAGGTGAAACTCCTCTGATAATATTTATTAAAAGAGGGGATCTTAATTTGTATTCTGACATACATAATAATTTTCTACCTGCTAATATCAAAGGAATTGAATGAAACACCATTAGAACACATAATAATGTTAGATAACATATTACAAATATCTATGTAGAAATTATAATGAAAAAAATGTCACACTTCCACTAATATAAAATATACTTTTGAATGAATAAAACATATAATTTATTTTATTTATTAGAAGAAAACCTCAAACTCTACTAAGGGAAAAAATTGACACTTAATAGTAGAATACCACACTCTATGGCTAAATGGGGTGATTTGTATTGCATATGAACCTCCACATATTATAACATTATAGTCAAAATAATTCCCAATATTATGCTTGAGAAAATTATCTAACTTGCTTCAAGAAATTATTAAAATTAAAATGATTATAATCATAGAATCTGTGGGAATTAAATACTTCTTTAGTAGCATGCACCTTTGATTATCATTGATTAACTAGACTATTTCATACAAATCTGTAGAGATAATACTTGAGTTGTAGAAAATGTTTTCCTGTCAGTAATAATACATATGATTCTTAGCCATACAAGTGCAAATAATGTTTATTTCATAATGATGCAATTTATATCCTGCTTTTAGAAATGTTGACACCAAATAGCATATTTTAAGGTATTATTGGATATTAACTAGTTTAATATTTATTAGCAAATCATTTCAGCATTCCTGATTGTATGTGTGTGTTAATGTGTGTTTCTTTTTAAGCTTCTCATTTGAACTGAGTATAACACCTAGCTGGTTCTTTCTTTAATTAATGAGTTAAGTAAAATATTTGACGTGTGTGTAATTTATATTTGCATGAGGATAATGATTTTACTTGTTTGTAAATTAAAATTAAGCAGTTTGAATGCCCTACCTAAATGACCACCAAAGAAGCCATAGGCTGCTTAAACTAGATTATGTCTTTTCTTAATTCCCAAAGTTAATTCTAAGTGAAACAAGGTTGTTTGTGCATTTCTAGGAATTTGTCCATTTCATCTAGGTTGTCTAGTTTGTTGGCATACATTTTCTCATAATATCTTCTTATGATCCTTTTTATTTCTGTGAATTCAGTTGTAACTTCCCCCCTTTCATTTCTGATTGTATTTATTTGCATCTTCTCTCTTTTTTTCTTTGTTAGTCTAGCTAGGGGTTTGTCAATTTTATTGATCTTCTCAAAGAACCAGGTTTTGGTTTTGTTGATTTTCTCTATTGTTTTTTCATTCTCAATTTCATCTATTTCTGCTCTAATCTTTATTATTTCTTTCCTTCTGCTTGCTTTGGGATTGGTTTGCTGTTCTTTTTCTAGGTTCTCTAGTTGTTCAGTTAAATCTTTGAGTTTAGCTCTTTCAAGTTTTTTAATATAGGCATTTAGGGCTATAATTTTCCCTTTCAAGACTGCCTTTGCTGTATCCCATAAGTTTTGATACATTGTGTTCTTGTTTTCATTTGTCTCAATATATTCACTGATTTCACTTGCAATTTCTTCTTTGACCCACTGATTATTTAGGAATGTGTTGTTTAGCCCCCACACTTTTGCAAATTTACTTTTTCCATTTCTATTATTGATTTCCAGCTTCATTCCATGATGATCTGAGAAGGTGCTTTGTGTAATTTCAATCTTTTTATATTTATTGAGAGCTGCATTGTGACCTAACATGAGGTCTATCCTGGAGAAAGATCCATGGGCACTTGAGAAGAATGTATACACACTAAGTTAGGTTGCAACATTCTGTATATGTCTGTTAGGTCTAAGTCGTTTATCACGTTGTTCAATTTCTCTGTTTCCTTGTTGATCTTCTGTCTAGTTGTTCTATTTAATGATGTGAGTGGTGTGTTGAAGTCTCCATCGATTATTGTAAAGATGTCTATTTCTCCCTTAAGTTTTGATCGTAGGGTATGTGAATATATTTCAATAAAACTGCTTAATGAATAAATAATTTGTGCTGGAATAGCCAGAGACAGCAGAAATCGCCACTATATAAAGCAGGGAAAACACAGAGAAATTGAGAGGTAAAGAACTTTATTCTTTGTCTTTTTGTTTATTATTATTATTATGGAAATAATGAAAATACTCTAATGGTGATTGAAGTGATGAATGCACAACTGTATGGTTGTTCCAAATACCATTGATTGTACACTTTGGATGAATGTTATGCTTTATTAATATATAGCAATGAAATTTATTTGTTTAAAAAATAATGAAATTTCTTGCCTTGTTCTTAATCATAGGAGGAAAGCATTCAGTTTTTCACCATTAAATATAATGTTAGCTGTTATTTTTTTATAGATGCTCTTTATCAAGTTGAGGAAGATTCCTACTATTCCTATTTTATTGAGAGTATTTATTAAGAATGAGTATAGAATTTATCAAATGCATTTAATGTATCAATTGGTATGTTCACATTAGCTGGTTCATATGTTGCAGTACATTGATTTTTTAATATATTTTTTATTGAAGTATATCATTCATACATGAACATACTATAAGTGTATAGTAAAAGTTGTGAGCTTGCAAAATAAATATGCATAACATCATACAGTGGTCCCATACATCACCCCTCCACCAACACCTTGCATTGTTGTGAAACATTTGTTACAAACAAGAGCATCATCAAAATATTACTAACTATAGTCCATATCTTACATTTGGTCTATCTTTTCTCCAACGAGCCCTGTTATTTTTTAAAATATATTTTTATTACAGAAGTTGTGGACTTACAAAACAATCATGCACATGTGTAGAATTCCCATACAAAACCCCTTCACCAACATACGATATTGTGGTGGAATATTTGTTACAGATTATGAGATAATATCATCAGACTATTAACACCAACCATGGTCCATAGCATACATTTGGCACACTTTTTCCTTACCCTCCCCTTTATCAACACAGTAGAACATTGGAATTGATGCAAGAATATTACAGTATTGCTGTTAACCACAGTCCATAGATCACACCATTTGTATTTTTTCCATGCTTCTCCACATTCCCACCACCCTGCAAAAGTGATGTACATCTGCTGTAGCTCACTGAAGGACATTCTTGCATATGTACCATCAACCACAATTCTTATCCACCTCTGGGTTCACTGTGCTTTTCAGTCTCTAGATTATTCTCTAGCTTTCTGTCAATTGATTTACAACCCTAGACTACCCTTTTCAGACACTATCCTATTTATAAAACAGTTGTCACTCACTATAATGTGTTACCATAAACTTTATCCATTTCTACACTATTAGAGTCATATTAATTACAATTTCTACATACATTAAGCACCAGTAGTTCTTCTCAGCCCTTCTCTTACCTCCTAATAACCTATACTCTAGGTTTTAACTCCATGCATTTATTCTTTGCATTTATTTCATATTAATGAGACCATGCAATATTTGTCCTTTTGTGTCCTGCTTACTTCACTTAGCATAATGCCTTCAAAATTCATTTGTGTTATCATGTGTCCCCAATTCATTTCGTCTTATTGAAGCATAGTATTTCTTTGTATGTATATACCACATTTTGTTTATCTATTCATTGGTTGGTGGATACTTGGGTTGTTTCCATCTTTTGGCAATTGTGAATAATGCTTCTTTGAATATCGGTGTGCAACATTGATTGTTTATTTTAGTATTGAACCATTTGCATCCCTGAAATCAACCCCACCTGTTCTTGGTGTATACTTCTTTCTATATATTCCTAGATTACATTTGTGAATATTTCTTTAAGAATTTTTGTGTCTATATTCATTAGAGTATTGGTCTGTAGTTTTTTTATATTTGTTTTTATTGTTTCTCTGTTTTGGTATTATGGTAATGCTAGCATCATATAATGAGTTGCACAGCATTCCCTTCCCATCAAGCTTCTGTTTCCTAGAAGAGATTGTATAGAATTGGTGTTAATTCTTTTTTAAGTTTTGATGGAATTCTCCAGGAAGCCATTTGCTCTAGTTATTTTTTTTTTCAGGATTTTTAAAATTAAGAATTCAATTTCCTTAATAGTGAAAGAACTGTTAAAATTATATTTCTTTTAGTGTGACTGCTGCAGTTTGTATTTTGAGGAATTGGTCCATTTTGTCTAATTTGCCAATTTTAAGTGTGTATAGATTCTGAGTTGGTATGGGTTTTTGCTGTTTTGTTTTGCTTTGTTTTGTTTTGTTTAAGCACTTGAAAAATGCTGTGCCTCTTCCTACTGGCCTCGAAAATTTTTGATGAGAATTCTGCTGTCACCCATATTGTTTTTCTCTTAATAATTAGGTTGTCATTTTACTCTCCCTCTTTTCATGATTTTTTTCTTTCTCCCTAGTTTCAGAAGTTTGCTCTGATGTGACTTGTTGAGTATTTCTTTATGCTTATCCTTTTTGTAGTTCACTCAGCTTATTGAATCAATAGGTTTATTTCTTTTACCAAATTTGGAAAGCTTTTAGGCTTTATTTCCTGTAATCCCTTTTTTATTACTGTCCTATTTTTGCTATCCTCTGCTGACAAAAATATTAGATTTTGTTGTGATATTCCCATAAATCCCTGCAGCTGTGTTGATATTTTTCAATCTATTTTCTCTGTTATTCAGATTGAGTAACTTCTATTGTTCTAGCTTACAATTCACTGGCTCTTTCTTTTATTCCTTTCAGTTTGCAGTCATGGGCAACAAATGATTTCCTTTTTAAAATTTTAGTTATTATATTTTTCAGTTTTAAAATTTCTATTTGGTGCTTCTTTGTATCTTCTTGTTTGCTGAGATCTTCTTATTGTTTGCTGAAATATTTAAAAAAAATTAGTCTCAAGTATATATGTAACTATTAATGAAGCATTTTTATGATGGCTGCCTTGAAATCTTTCTCAAATGAGTCTAACATCTCTGATATCTTAGTGCTGCCATCTATTTATTGTCTTTTTTTCATTCTGTTTGAGGTCTTTCTGGTCCTTGGTATGAGGAGTGAATTTGGATTTTAACCTGGACATTTTGGTGTACTGTGTTATGAGATTCTGGTTTTATTTAAATCTTCTCTTTTAACTGTCTGCTTCTTAGAGAACTTCTGCAGAGAAAGGATGGTGTCACCTCTTTACTGGCAAAAGGGAGTAGAAGTCTAGGTTCTTCATGCAGCCTCTGTTGACATCAAGTGGAGAGGGTCCTTGTTAATGTTGGGTAGGGGTGGGAATTCTGACCCACAGCTAGGCCTACCTGGCTGGGAGAGGTAAGAGGGTCTCAGAACTGCTCCTCACCTGGCCTCCACTTAAACTGCGTGGGTGGGAATGGCCAAGTGGAGATCTCAATTGGTAAGTTTTTATGCTTCTTTGTTTACTTTTGACCTTGGTTAATGTTGTTGAAGTGGCACTATACACTCTCTATGTGTCAGTTTTTTGTGTGTCTGTGTGCCTGTAAATGAGAAATGCCTTAAAGTCTCATGGTGTGACTATGAAATATTTTTCTACCTCCAAGGGCAATTAATATATTAGATTATACCATCTTTTAAATGAAAAAAAATCTTTGTTCTCACTGATTTAAAGATCTAAATAAATACTTATATAAAATTCACAGTAAGCAAGAAAATAAAAATTATAAAACTTGAAATATGACTGACTTTTAAGAAAGCATCATTCTTCAGAGTAAGCTTGCTCAAAAATATTTTACAAATTCAAGTTTCCATAATAAATGTAAATATTTGGAAAATAAACAGATTTAATAAAGTTAATTTACATTTCAGGTATATCTTTTCTTTAGTTAGTGTTAAATACAATTCAAACATAAATTCCTTCATAAGATTTCGGTTGTTTCTCATGAAATGACTAGTCATCCGAACTTCTTAAACATACACAAATTTACTGATGAAATAAGCTAATGTTACTCTAATATAATAATGAGATTATGAAAAATGTATTGTGTGTTAAACCTACTGGATTTATTGTTTTGATAAATTCTCTATTAACAGTAATTATGTGAGCATTAAGACAATTTCTAAGATTACTGGGTAACTGAAAAACTTGGATTAATATTAAATGGAGTTAATTCATGGATAATCAGTGAATAGCTAGATAAAATCTAAGTAATTTGGAATAATTAAACATTGATCACCTAGCATAATTTTAAATATTTGTATATTTGTTTCTTATTTTTATATGTTATAGAGTAGTGGCTCAAACTGAATGGATTCATTTTTTCCTATTTCAGGAGGTACAAAAGGGATAAGCATGTCTTTAAGAAGTTGTGATATTTGAGTTCATTATCTTGGTAATTGTGCATAAGTACTTGTGCATGGCAGAGGTCTTAGTCATCTCTCTCTCCTGTTTTTTCTGTGAACCAGAAGAGTTATTTAGTAAAAAGTAATAATTAATATATTAGATTGAAACTATACTATGTGCCATTGTGACATTGGATTACAACTCTTTGTTTCTTTGTTTTTTAAAGAAAAAGGGAGTAGCTTCATCCCAAAGTAAAATATCAATTTATTCCAAAGAATTACAGAGCATAGTAAAGGACAAAACTTCAGCAAAGTAAATTTATTTGCCATAATTTCTTATACCTGAGTCTTAAATAAGCAATGGGATATGTTAAAATGTTGTCAGAGCTTGTAAGATTGGATGGGTTTGCTGATTAAAGCCTCTATCTTCAATATGTAACCTGCCTATAAAGCAGTGATCTGTGTAATATCAAAATAATTTTCCATATTTATGCTGACTTTAAAGTGTCCTTGATTATTAAAAAATGAAAGAAATGAAGCTTCCTCACTTGTAAAGGAGCTAAACTTCTTTACAAAAATGTTAATTTTTCTGTTTATTTTTAAATATATAAAAATTAGATTCAAATTTATTGTTTTTCAGGCATCTACAATACTACCTTAATATGTGCATCTCTTCTAAGAACGTAAAAATAATTCTGTCTTCTCAAAATTGTATCCTAAATTTAGAAAAAAATTAAATTATATTTTCAATATAACTGTTACACTTAAAGTAGGCCCCTGTAAAATCACAGATATTTGTTCTTTTACCTTATACAAAGAGAGACACTAAAAATAATTGATATGCTCCATATTTCTTAAATTGCTTCATCACAAATTCAAGAGAGGGATAAACTTGTCAACTCCTTAAAGGAAATTCTGCTTTCCTACGTTTGTATAAAGTACTATGAATATAAATATTTCAGATATTGTACACTTTATGTGAATGCCCAGTATATTTGTCAATTTCCTTGATGTCCATAATATATTTTTACCTTCTGGGGAAACATTGATCAAACTCTTTTATGAAATGGCTATTTTGCTCTCCTCGTTTCTGATATGAAGGCTTACTGTAATAAGTTACCCACAGCCATTTGCTTTTGTCATCTTAAAATAGTTTTGTTTTACTCTGCTTGCCTGCAGAATTTGCTACAGGCCACAGTTAGTATCTTCAAATAAAGGAGGACAGTCTCAGAATATCATGAAAAGGCATATATTTCAAATAATAAATGCTTGTGAATGAAATTACTTAGAGAATTTTCAGTCCATACTAGTGGACTGAATCAGGATTTCTGGGACTTTTTTATTTGGGAAGTAGACAGGTTTATGAAAGCAAGCTGTGGACCCAAGTCCATGGGGATCAAAAAAAAAATCATTGCATAGGACTGATTTATAGAAATGATGAGACATTTTATTGTGGTATTTTTTGGAATATGGTTGGTATTATTTTAACGGTGATTTACTTGTGGCTATATGAGATCCTAAATTAATTAGACTCAAGATATGTTAATGAAAAGAACATTTAAAATCCCTTGCTGAGTCTCCTTATTTTTCATGAGAATATGCTTAGTCGCATAGGTTCAATAAGAAACTGTTCTTATTTTCAGTAGAATATAATTAAATCAGATTTGTTACCAAAGATATGGAATAGCATATTTGAGAATGATTTTTATTTAATCAGGTATGACAGACAACAATTAAATAATAGGGGTTGACTTATATGAGGCAGTACTAATACATAGAAAACCCTCCAAGGAAAGCTGACCTGGAAGCTGGTTAAAGAGAAGCAGTCTCAATGTGGTAAGAAAAGCCACTTTCTGAAATGGAATTTTTAAGTCTTCAATAAGAGGGGGATTTCACCCATATTTATAGAAACTACTGGTAAATTTCATGAAAATAATTTCCTGGCATTGTTTCCTAGCTGTGGGATAGCAAATCATAGAAGCTTTTAAAAGTCCAACCCAGATCCTTAAGAAAACTTCCAAAGAGAAGTTAATTTTGTGGACTTCGTGTTTATTCCAAACAAATGGCTCTATATTTTCAGCCTATATGGTTACTTAATGGCACCCTTGTTGTCACTGTGTAAACAATCAAGCCAACAACACCTTTCAGGACAAGGACAATTATAATCAATATCGTTAGAGAGGGAAGATAATTATTTCATCAAAGAAGAGACAAGCGTATCATAACAAACATACATTTAGAGACAAGGAAGAACGGTTTAAGATTAGTAATGGCACTGGAAGTTTAATATTAAAAATCTTTTGATATTTAATAGCAACAGTAAAACAACAACAACAAAAGTAAAGTATAAGGACATATTTAAAGGGCTTACAGATATCCTGGAAAAAGAATAAAAATAAGGTCCAACAAAAACACATCATCATTTCACTTCAGCATAGTAGGGATAATAATAAGAACCTAATATTTCCAGATGAAAAACTAGACATTAAGACATGTTACATAAAATAATTGGAAATTGAAATATCAGACTTCTCAAAGAAATTCTAAAATGTAGAAGCTAATAGAGCAATGCTCTCAAAGAAAATGATTTCCTACCTAGAATTCCAGGTCCAGTCCAAGTAACAATAATATTTGAAGGTTGAATAAATAATTTTTCTCATAGACATGTTCACACAAATTTTAACTCCCATAAATTCTTTTCAGAGGCTATTGAAGGTAATATTACCCCACAATGAGGGAGGTATTTAAAGGATAATATTAAATACATTGAAAAGAAAATAAGCCACAATAATGAGACCCAGAATTTTCAGAATTTTCAGGATTATGGTGAGAAAAAAAAAACCCACTGAAAATAGAATGCAGCTGCATTAGTGGACAACCAGAAGAAACACAGGTAAGAAGGCTGTGGGCTCCAAGAGGAATGCCTCCACGAAAAAAAAGAAAAATAAAGAAAAAATGTCTGCTTTACTTTAATATATTCAGAAGAGCTCCTCAGATCTTTTGAAGATTAGTGACTGATTTCTCATTGATATCTTAGAATAATAGGAAATAAAAAGGCAACTTTCCCCGATGACCAATGATGACCATTTCTTCATGTGCTTATTGGTCATTTGTATATCTTCTTTGGAGAAATATCTATTCAAATCCTTTGCCTATTTTTAATTCAGTTGTTTGTCTTTTTGTTGTTGAGTTGTAGCAGTTCTTCCTATATTCTCAATATTAAACATTTATCAGATATATGGTTAGCAATTATTTTCTCCCATTTTGTAAGTTGTCTCTCTTTGAAGTGGTAAAAAAGTTTGGGTAATGGATGTTGATGATGTTAATATAATATTGTGAATGTCGTTAAAACCACTGAATTGTATAATTGAAAGTGGTTAAAATTGGAAACCATGAGTTGTATATACGTTACCACAATAAAACATTTTTAAAAGTGTTTCCTAGGGAAAGCAAAGGATTTTATAAGAAAGGAAACGATTTAATAGATTATTATATTTCCCAGGTATATAAAATTTGCATACCAAATATTGATTAAAAAATCATATGGGGAAGGGTAGGAAAGGAAACATGCATGTCGTTTGCATGGAGGGTGTAGAAGGGGGAAGGTAAGAAGGTAAGAATTTTTCATCTTTTTTAGTAGGAAATCTAAAATAGAAAAACCAAGAATCACAAAAACTCTTTAGTAATTGTTATTCTGTTTCTTTAACATAGTGTTAAAAAAGGATGAGAACCTGCCAAATTTTCTGAAAATGATTGCATTTGGGTGGAAATACCACATGGCACTTAAAGCAATGTAGAAGTATTACTGTAATGAAAAATATTGTTTTGCCAAAAAATCCCTGAGGATTAACTAAAGTTGTTTAGGTGCAATGATAACATTTAAGGAGCTGGCTGATTATAAAATAAGTGTTTAAATATCAGATAGTTTATCCTATATCAAAATATTGTTTTTAAATGCTGTAAACTATTTTGTTACCAATATTAAATAATAAAAATGCAATCATTCAGAATAAATTAAATAATAGATGTGAAGACCTGATAACAAAAAATATAAAACTCTGTAAAATGTCATGAAAGGCACAGTGAATAAATGGGAAGATACACTTTTTGGGGGAATGAGAAGTGTCAGTGTTGATAAGGTGTCAATCACACCTATATTTATTTACATAATTAACAAATTTCTATTTAAAATTGGAATGGACCTTTAAAAAAACTTGAAAGCTGTTTTCTGAAATAATGAAAATTTAAAAAATAGACAAGAAAATTTTGAACATTATGAACAATGAGAGGAGAGTAACTCTTTCAATATTCAAAGATGTTTTAACTAAATGAATATTGATATTGACCCACTATTAAGCAAACCAATGGAAGATAATGGAAAATAGTCTAATAATGCTGACAAACGTAGAATTGTATTAAGCATGCAAGAAAAACAAAAGTACTTTGTTAAAAAATATTATACTTTTTTTCTAATCCCCTCCCCAATCCAAATATTTATATAAACTTTTAGAAAAAGCAATGGGAAAAGTGTAATGAATTACCCGAGGGTAATTAGAAAAAGAATATAATCAAGAAAAAAAGAATAGAAAAAGGTAATAACTATGAAAAAGATACCGAAATGTCCTAGTAATAAAGATGAATGAGTATGGAAATAACCCCTCTAATAGATTTTGAATTCTCTGAAGTGCTCATCATTTGAAGAGGAATGTAAATTGGTAGGGCTCTTCTAGAGATCAGAAATAACATTTTACTTCCTATTAATATAGTCATAGTTATAATCAGAAAAAATGTTGAAAGTAGTATATAGAAGAATATTAATCTCTAACAGAAAAAGAATAAAAATTCTTGATTGTAACGGAAAAAAATAAAAATAGCCTAAATATTTATCATTTAAATGAGTGAATGCTGGAAAAGCCCTTAGAAAAGAACCTGGTGCATAATAAATGGCCAATATATGTAGGCTCTGTCATTATTGACATTATAATAGAGAAATAGAGAAAGATGTACCTAAATGATGATCTGATAGTAAAATAAATTACAGCAGTCTGAAAGGATATTACTCATTCATACTCATCAAAATAGAGACATTTCCTAAGATAGTGATGGATTAAAGATTAAAAAGTTCATCCATGATTCCAAATTGTTTTGTATGCGTGTATTTACCAATATATTGATGATTTTTTTTACTAAAGGAGGTATTTTGAGAGATTTTTAGATTCCCTCTTAGTTCTTCAAAACTTTCCATTGAGCACACTTGAACACTTAAAGAAAACAATGGTGAAGATATGGGAGATTGTTACTAAAATTTAAAAAGGCAGAGGAGAATTTCATAAACTGAAAAAGATTCACAAAGAAAATTGCAACTGATTTAATAATTATTCCCTAAGAAAGTCCAAATTAAAAAAGATTATTCTTAATTTAGTGAGATTTTACCTACATCAATTGAAGCAAGAAGTAGTGATTGACATGTAAATCAATAGTTTGACTTGATTATTTGATAATTTTTTTCCCAATCCCATGTTGCTTCTAATTATTTGGTTCACATGTGAAAGATTTGTATTTCACCCTTAAAATATGTGTTTTCCCTTTACCAAGATTTCAAATGTTATAATGTGATGCATATTTTGATTTCCTTTCTAAAACAATAGGGATTTAGTGATTTACAGGCATTCCATCCTTTTTTACTTTTTTTGGCCTAGAAGTTAACTTACAAAGGAAACAGGTACTAAGTTGTTTTCAATCTATTACCGGAATAATTTCCAGGCAAGGTGTTCAAATTTCTCACAATTGCCCTATAAGCCTAGGAAGCAACCAGTCCAGATTAAAACAGAAGAAACTAGATTCTAGGAAGGAAAAGTTAGGGGGAATCAGGGGAAAAATGTGACTGACAGCCTTGAACATCTGGAGAATATGATGCATACAAACAATGAAAGAAAAATGTTTCAGAAATGCCCAGAAAAAAACAAGAAAATGTATAGATTCGCATGATCCAGAGAAAACACACACACACGCACACAAAAAATGTTTCAACAGTAAAACTGAGTAAAAAAAACAAAAACAAAAACAAAGAAAACAAAGAATTTCATTTGTCTGAATCATGAATTATACATAAGGTGTATGAATAATACTTAAGTGCAAATGGAGTTTCATAATGGTTGGTTTTTCTTCAGAGATCTAAATACACTGAAATATGATTTGAATTCATCAGCTTTAATCCTTTTTGTGCTTCAAAAAATATATATGCTATATATTTACATATCCAAACACACACTCTGATTAGTGTACACATTAAGTAATATCACACACTGAAAAGACTCTAGAAGTCTATGAGTCAGTATACTAATGCTAGTAATACCTTGCATATAGCATTTCCAGTGATTTACATTAGCTGTTTTGTGCTCCTTTCTAATTATACAATGTTATAATAATAAACATGCATGATTCACATAATTTTTTAAAAAGTCAGTGTAGCTAACTGATATTTGTGGAATATAAAGGCACACATAAGCAGTCATTTCAAAAGTACACATATTTTTAAGTATACCTATTGAGATTCAATGTCTCCATACCTCCCAATGCCATTCCGTGTTTCGTTTTCTTCTTTAATGTAGTGATTATTACTTTTGGCAGTTTGATAACTCTTGAACCTTCCATTCCATCTCACAGTTGAAAAAGACTAACAAGCAACTGAAATGGGAAAGTGGCATTTTTGCACCATTTCTGGGCAGCAGTGAGTTTTGATTATATTCGTGGCTTGTCTACCATGATTGATATTTATGGGGTCAATCTTTTCCTTTAAAATTACCTATTTATAAACACTTGTTTTAAAGTTGAAAATACAAGAGGCATATTAATTTTATGCCAGAAAAATTACAGAGGAAAATATGTAAGAGCCAAGATTTTTCTATCAGCCTTGATTGCAAATATAAGTTAGCAAGACTGAGAATCGGTTCTGTAGTGCTATTAAATGTGGGCACTTTAGCCATGAAAATGGTTATAATGTTGGCAGCAAACACAGCAATTATTCAGAAAAAAACCTGAATGTAGTTTGACACAAAAGTATTTCAAAACTTTTATAGGAAAAAAGCCCTGCAATTAAAGAACTCCCTTTTAACATAAAGGTTAGATTTTTAAATGACTTGTTACTGAATGGCTTAGCACAGGTCTTCAGGTGTTCTGTATAAACGATTTGTCAGGAGTAATTGGTAGGTTATGTTACCTTAAAAAAAAGGTAGTTATTTCATTGGTGAATAGAAGAGGAGGTAAGTGTAGATAGTTTTATATTCTCAGTATGTTAGGTAAAAATAAAATTCCATACATAGAGTACATAATTTCTCTGTATATTTATGACTATAATTTTAAATATAATAGGTGACATTATTTGATTTTGCAATTTTTTAATGAGAAGATTGCCTTAGGTGTTTAGTGAATTTCAAAATTGGTATCAAATAAATGAGGAGTTTTTCATAATGACTGCACATCTTATAAGTGTCTTCCATGTAAATCTCATTTGCAACCAGGGAAAATATCTAAAACAATGGTGATTTTTGTGTGTTTCTGATTAGTTTGAGCAAAGTATAATTTTGCATACTGTTCTGTGATTCATGAGCATATTACCATTTGCTAAGCCTGGACATTGCAAACTTGTCTCAAGCCATTTAAACTCAGAAGACTGCTAAATCCTATAACATATATATTTTTTCTTTTTCTAATTGCACTTTATTTCAGTCTGCAATAATGTGATATAATATGGCATGGGCTTTCTATGTTAGAGTGTTAGCTAAACTAAACTTCTTATTTTTTACTTTACATATGCCTAGACTTAATTCTAGTATTCATAATGGTTCTATGAGTTGTTACTAATTTTTTTTTTTCTTAAAATAAGGTGACCTTGCTAATTTAGCTCTATGTGAAAATTAAAGGTATGGGTTCAACCTGCAATAAGCCAATAGACTAGCAAATACTGTACCACCATTTTATTCAAGAAAAAACAATTTTTTCTCTAAAATTTTTTAAAAAAATTCTTTTATGAACTTCTCCTTCAGCACAAATGCCAAACTATTTGTCCATATTCATGTTATTTGTATTCTGCTTTATTCAAAGTTTCAAAATGCCACTAAATTATATCATCACTGATCTGACAGATCAATCCAGTCATAATCATTTAAATTAGAAACTGTTTCCAAATCTTTCCTACATCCAGTCATATTCATTCACTCCAGTATTACTGATTCACTTCCCATTCATATTAATTCTTCAATTATCTGAACAATGAAAAGTGCATCTCTTTTTTTACTAATTCAATTATAAAAGTGATTTCTCCCCCTACTCCAACAAAGGGCTATTTCTTGTGACTCCTTCAAATTCACAGAACTAAGAGTTTTGAGAAAATGTTTTCATGAGGAAAAGAAAAGAGTGAATATACTTGTTTCATGTTTTATTTTTGTTTCTCATTTTAATTTTTGCTAGATATTCGTTATTCCATGATTTTTGTCAAGTTCAAACATTGTTTCTTTTAATCCAGGGCGGTGGATATTTTGGCAATAACCTGTCAAAAATTTAATTGACTGCTTATAAATTTTATTGCAATTAGTTCTGTGTACCAATGGCCAATCCCAGTTATTTTCTAGATAAATTTCTTGGTTTTGCTATTTTTTTCTTTGCTTTCTTCCCCTGCCAACACAATGTTTCTCATTCTCTTGAATTAATTGCAGATACATTTGTCCTCTCAGGCTTTGGTAGGAGAACTACATCCTTAATCTCTTTCCCTGAGACATTTTGTCCAATTGAATGGATGGATTTAAGTAGTGCTATAACCTTAGCTGAACCTTTAATCCCGGACATGTTACTACATACAGAGCTTTTAACAATGTGCGTGTCAGCCATACACTTGCTTTGATCCTTGCCACAAGGCTTAATTTCAACTAGCATTTTGTTTTGTTTTGTTTTGTTTAAAGACCGTTTTAGATTTATCTTTTAACAGTTGGAGTTGAAAGAATTCCCTTCTAAATTTGCAAGTCCCTGATTTCTGACTCTATTTCATTTTATCCCTGCTTGTAAACTAACTCTTTTCTAAGATTATCTCTTTCTTGAACTACCTTGTTAAATTCAGCCAAGAACAACCAACACACAGCATTAACATTTTGTTTTATGATCTTGATTCCAAAGTTATCACAGGGAACATTTTACAAAACAATTCACTTCTGCATAACAGGAACACCACCCTTCCAGCTTTAGGAAATTGTTTACTTTCTGCCTACCAATCAAGCACTATAGTGTTTGAGATTATAAATATATATATATATATTCATATGTATATCCATATGTGTGTATATATATCCATATACACATATATGATTAAACTATATATATGCATATATATAATTTATTATATGTGTACACAAATATTTTTTATGGTTTTGCAGCTCCCCACTTATTGGTATAATTTTTTTGCGTTTTTACATCTCTTAGGATGGTCTAGGTAATGTTGGGGGATTGGTACAATTCCCCAAATTTCAGAAACTGAAAACAACAAGAGTTTATTTTTTTGCTTATTCTATAGGTCTATTACAGGGTGGGTGGAGCTGTATACTCTCATCATCATTCACAGTAAAAGACTGATAGAGCAGCCATCATTTTGATTACCACTGGTCATAACATGTGGTAAAAGAGATCTATGACATCTGGCTCTTAAACCTTCTGCCCCTAAGTAACATTTAATTTCATTTTTTAATTTCATCATCTGATGTAAGTAATATGGCCATTGCAAACTTCAAAATAGGCAGAATGTACAATCAAACCATGTGTCCAGACATATTTGAAGAACAGCAATGTTATCTTTCATATATATCCACTACTTGATTCCAGGTCATATATATTCTGGCAACAGAAAAAAAAAGTACTAAATAGTCTGTTTTAAGACCTGGTTAATGTTCCACAGCCCATACACCATCATGTAGAACAGTATCCCAGACACCTTGAAGGGTTGTCTCCCAGCTGGAGCCTAAACTGAGTATTCAATAGACAATTCCAACATGCTATAAGGCCAACAGCTTCTGGGTAGTGGAATAATATTTTAATAGCAGTGAATTCCATGGATGTGAACCCACCAATGTACTTACTCTAATGACTACTAATTTCCTTGGACATAGCAATAGTAATGATATTCATGATAATGAAAGTACATTCTGAAAGTCCGTATATAGTGGCTGGCATAAGCATTGCAGACAGGAAAACATTCAGTGTGTTTCTATTCCAAAAAGGACAAATCTCTAAGATGCAAAATGTCAAATGTAAGCAATCTGCCCCCAGGTGGCGGTCTGGTTTCTCTGGTGGACTGTGGCATACCATGCACTTTGGTTGATCTCTGCTCTTGGGAGATTGGTCCAGGTTGAGGCGGTAGCCATGTCAGCATCAGAGAAGGAAATCTTTAGTTGCTAAATGCAAGTACAACCTCCATTCCTGCCAATTTTGCTTTTTATTTCTAGCCTCCTCTACAGTGGGTAGCCTATGCAAATCTTGTCATGCACAAAAATCTATACACTCTGTACTCATTCTAAGAAGCCCAATTATATTACTCCTGTTCAGACCTTCTTGCCACGAGTCTTCCTATTTTGTTCTTTTCAAATTCCTGACCATCTGGCCAAAGTATTGGCCACTACCTATGAGTTAGTTCACAACCCCTGGCTACCTGCCATCAGAGTGAAAACCAAAAATAAAACAAAGGTATTCCTTGAAAGTTTGACACTTGGAGGTTTCCCCTGTCCATTGTCTTTCAAGGACATTTCTGAATGGGATTTTGATGTGACAGATGCCAGCCTATCAGGAAGACCCATTCATATATCTGGCCAGAGGGGTTCCTTTTGTTTTTTTACTTCCTCAGTCAACTACTCATAAGGAAAATCCATAAGGCTGTAAGCTGTGGGATGTCCACTGAAGGATCATTTATGTGGAAGCTGTACTTATGTTTTATAAAATAAACAGTGAGAATTTTACACTGCAAATCCCTTAAAAACTTAATATTCAGAGTACTGAAATGGAAAATCTAAGACAGTCTCAAATTTTGAACACAAAGAAAGCATGAATGAAAAGAATGAAAAACACAGACTGACAACCAGCAAGATGGCAGCAGAGTAAGGAGCTCCTAGAGTCAGTTCGTGCTACAGGGCAATTAATAATCACCCAGAGCTATCTAAAGCACCTGTATGAGGGCTCCAGGAGACCAGAAGAGCAGCCTGCAACATCCTTGAAAGAATGGAAGGAGGAGAATGCCCGTCTGCTGAGAAGATTCAGAGGTAGAGCACTCCATGCCATGGAGGCTTGTGCCCATCTTCCACGGGCAGCACAAACCACCTCAGGAGCTATTCCATGGTTGGAATTAGAAGCTCCACTTCCCAAAAACGGGGGAGGAAAAGACAATTGGGCACCAACCTCATCTACTGATTAGTAAACTTGGCAGACTAAAGTATAATCCTAAGAACTACTAAAGTTGGAACCTGTCCAAGTCAGAAAGAATCCGGTAGCTGCCACTTTAACTCCGCCCCTGGCAGGAGGGGAAGTGGGACAGACTGAAAATCACAGTGCTGGTAGGGACCAGTTTCTTTCCATGCAAATGGATTGCAGCTCTAGCCTAAGCCCGAGCCCCACCTCTGGCAGGGTGGAAGCTGGTGGGACCTGCACCAGCCTCTCCTGGAAAATACAAGCCACGCCAAAGAGGCTGGTGATCATCCTATTCCTGCAGCGCAAGCCTCCTCAGGAGCTATTTTGTGGCCAGAGTTGGAAGCTCCATTTCCCAAAAACAGGGGAGGAATTGATGGTTGGCCACCAACTTCAGCTACTGATTATTAAATTCAGCTGGCTAAAGTATAACCCTAAGAATAGCTAAAGTTTGAACCTGCTCAAGTCGGAAAGAGGCCAGTAGGCACCATTTCGACTCTGCCCCCAGCATGAGGGGAAGCCAGGCTTATTGAAAATCACAGTGCTAGTGGGGACTGGCTTCTTTCCACAAAGATCAAACTGCAGCCCTAGCATTAAGCCTCAGCCCCACCTCTGTCAGGGAGGAAGCTGGCAGGACCTCCACCAGCCTCTCCAGGTAACTGCAGGTACATTTGGCTGGCACAGACTGAATAGTTGGAAATCTACCCAGGCAACTACAGTCAATTTGGGCCTGCAAGGCATAGATTGCAGCCCACATTTGAAGCTCCATCCCCGACCTAGGCAGGGGAAGGAGGGGCTTGAAGCTTCATCAGTTTCTCTTGGCAACTACAATCTAGGCCTGCACAACTTGGATTATTACACACGGCTGTGGTTCTGTTCCTACCCCTGGCAAAGGAAAAAGTTGGGAGAAGCTTCATTGGTTCCTGGGGCAATGCAGGTAGCTTGAGCCTCCACAGCTTATAGGACCAACTATATCCTCTGCTCCTACTACACAACCAGCAAGGGGAAAAGGGCAAGAAAGCCCTAAACTAAGGAGAGAAACTGCATCCAGAATAAATACATCTACTAAGCCAGATGCCAAGACACCAACAAAAAATTACAATCCATATCAAGAAACAGGAAGATATGGCCCAGTTAAAGGAGCAAGATAAGCCTCCAGATGAGCTAAAGGAGTTGAGACAAGTAATCATAGATGTTCAAACAAATCTCCTTAATAAATGCAATGAGATGACTAAAGAGATTAAGGATATTAAAAGGACATTGGATGGGCACAAAAAAGAATTTGAAAGCATACATAGAAAAATAGCAGATCTTACAGGAATGAAAGGCAAAATAAATGAAATTAAAAATACACTGGAGGGGGCGGATGTGGCTCATATGGTTGGGTGTCCGTCTCCCATATGGAGGGACCTGGGTTCGATCCCCGGGACCTCCTGGTAAAAAAAAAAATACACTGGAATCATATAACAGCAGATTTGAGAAGGCAGAAGAAAGAATTGGTGAGCTTGAAGAAATGGCCTCTGAAAGTGAACATACAAAAGAACAGATGAAGAAATGAATGGAAAAAATTGAACAAGGTCTCAGGGAACTAAACCACATCAAAATATGTGCAAACATACGTGTCAAGGGTGTCCCAGAAGGAGAAGAGAAGGGAAAAGGGGCAGAAGGAATATTTAAACAATGGTAGAAAATTTCCCAACCCTGTTGAAGGACATAGATACACATATCCAAGAAACACAGTGTTCCCCCAATCAAATAAATCTGAATAGACCAACTCTGAGACACATACTAATCAGAATGTCAAATGCCAAAGTCAAAGAAAGAATTCTGAGAGCAGCAAGAGAAAAGCAATGCATAACATATAAGGGATATCCAATAAGATTAAGTGCTGATTTCTCATCAGAAACCATGGAGCATCGTCGTCTCCTCGCCAGGTTACTTGGATGAGTCCATTGAGCTGTAGGGTAGGAGCTGCAGCTCCACTGAGATTCCAGGCACAGCTGGCACATAGGTGGGCCAGAGGATACAGTCTCTGGAAGTACACCTAAAAACTCCTGCATCACATATAGGTTTGAGTAGAAGGGACTGATGGACCATGTGCAGGGATGACTTG
>JAQZBX010011644.1:23768-42487 GCA_029593785.1 Cabassous unicinctus | reverse complement strand
AATACACAAAGGAGGGACAGACAGAAGATAAACATTTGCATTACCATAAGGAGAAATTTGAAGGAAAACAGGCAATAAGGGTCTCAGACAGTCCGGAAAACCTACAGGGCTCACTCCATTAGATTTCAAAAATCTGAGAGTAATCTATAGAACAATGGTTTCTTCTACCCAGGGCCTCATGGGGGCCCACCCCTTCCATATGCTTGCCTAATGGCCTTTATATCAGTTCCACCCTCATCAAGCATCTGGGTGGCTTCTGAGCTCTAGACCTCACCCTCCAAGAACATTTGGGTGATGGCCACACTTTCCCCAATCTCTGAAGAACAGTCTCAATACCCTGAGAACAGTGGGATGGCAGCAATATTCTCCTTAGTCTCTGGCATACTGGCCCAAACTCCTCAGAACAGTAGAGTGGTGGCCTAACTTTCCCCAACCACCTGGGAATGCGCTCCACACTCTTCTGTAGCCTGGGGCGGCCTGAACAAGGGGCTGGAGGTTCCATCCTCTTCAAATGCCAGAGCAAACTCACCCTTCCTGCACACATGGATGGATCCCTCCCTTGGCCTGAGGAGATGTCTTAATTCCAGACCTCAGCTTCCATGGTTTTCTTCTTGAAACCATTTTTCCTTCAATCTCTCCTTTCCTTGTCCCTTTTAGTTCAGGCTGACAGTCCTCCAATTTCGTCTTCTTTTTCAAAATTGTTTTGGCTGTCCAGGGCCCCTTGCAGTTTTGTATGAATTTGAGGATTGGCTTTTCCATTTCAGCAGAAATGCTGCTGGAAATTTGTTAGGGATTGCGGTGAATTTGTAGATAGCTTTGGATAATATTGACTTCTTAACAATATTAGGCTTTCTAATCAATGAACATAAACTCTCTTGCGTTTATTTACGTCTTCTTTAATTTCTTTCTGCAGTGTTTTGTGGTTTTCACTGTACAAGTCTTTTCTAGCTTTGGTTAAATTTATTCCTAGACACTTCATTATTTTGAATGCTACTGCAAATGGAATTATTTTCTTAATGTCCTCTTCAGATTGTTCATTGGTTGTGTATAGGAATGCAATTGATTTTTGTGTATTGATCTTGAGCTCTGCCACTTTGCTTAAATCATTTATTAGCTCTAGTAGAATTCTTGTGGATTCCTTTGGATTTTCTATATGTAAGATCATGTTGTCTTCAAATAGAGATAGTTTTACCTCTTCCTTTCCAGTTTGTATATCTTTTATTTTTTCCTTTCCTATTTGCTTTGGTTAGAACTTCTGAATAGCAGGGGTGAAAGCAGGCATTCTTGTGTTTCAGATCTCAAAGGGAAATCTTTAAGTCTTTTACCTTTGAGTATGATGTTAGCTGTGAGTTTCTCGTGAGTAGCCTTTATCATGTTGAGACCATTCCCTTCTAGTATTAATTTTCAAAGTGTTTTTAATCAGGAAAGGGTGCTGGATTTTTTTCAAATGACTTTTCTGCATTGTTGCAATAATCATACCGATTTTTGCCATTCTATTTATATTTGTATTACATTGGTTCATTTCTGTATGTTGAACTACCTTTGTATTCCTGAGATAAATCCCACTTGATCATAGTGAATAATCTTTTTAATATGCCATTGGATTTAGTTTGCTAGTATTTTGTTAAGGATTATTGCATTTATATTCATAAAGGAAATTGGTCTGTAATTTTATTGTTATGGAAGACATTTTTAATGCGCTACAGAATCCTTCTCCATCTGCTACAGAGTCCCCACTAACATATTACTTCTGGTCATTACCAATCTAGTGAAGTTGGCATTTTACCTCCAAGTTTTCATAGTATGGACTTTCTCATAGTATGGAATATCTCATAGTAAGGAATAGTGTTTTAGTTTTCCAAAGGGCTGCTGATGCAAAGAACCAGAAATGGGTTGGCTTTTACACAGGACACTTATTTGGTGTAAAAACTTACAGTTTCAAGGCCATGAAATATCCAAATTGAGGCACCATCAGAGGTGCTTTCTCACCAAAGTCAGCTGTCAGGTGTTGAAACAAGATGGCTGCTGATCTCTGCTGAGATTTAAGCTCAGCTGAGGGTAACCAGGCACAGGGCTTGTCTCTTCCCAGGCCTCCTCTAGCAGTCTCAGCTGCCCTGCATTCTTCCTTAGTTCAGCTGAAAGCTATTGGGCATATGACTCGTCTCTCCCTGAGCCTCAGCTCTTTGAGCATCTCGAGGACTTCTCTCCTTGCAGCTTAGCGGTGGGCAAAACTGTTGTTTTTCCTCTCACATGGTAGGATCAAATATGGTGGCTTCATTTTTTCTGTATCTCTCTCTGTGTGTCTCTGTTTTTATCAGACCCAGCAAAAGGGCAGGGACTCAACCTGAATCATACTTCACTGATGTAGTCCAATCAAAAGCCCCAAAGGGAACTTATCAGTAATCTAATTGAATGACCCTCAACCAAATTTAATGCATTCAAAGGATATCACACCCACAGGAATAGATTAGTTTAAAAACATAATCTTTCCCTTTTGAGAATTCATAAAATAATTTCAAACTGACACAAATAGTATGGAAGAACTTTGAGGCAGTCTCTGTTAGTGCCTCCAATTATATCCTTCTTCTATTCTTTTAGCATGTTCTAGCTGATTTCTGCTGCCAGAATCTGCATTTCTTGGCCTGAATTCTTTCTCCAAAGTAAAAGAAGGTAGCTCTACTTCTACTTACGGCAGACCAGGAATGCCATGGAATTAAAACCCTTGGGATCAAGCCTCAGGAGTTGGTGTATAAATACCGTAGTCCATGGCCTCTTGAGCAGAATAATTCTGAGGCATGTTTTAACACAATGCTCCAGAATTTCCCCATGAGGTAAAGCTTTCTTTCCTCATTATGGTACCTGCTTTAATGATACACCCTTCACTGGCTGCCTTCTTTTCCCTCAATCAGTACTCCTCTTTCCTGCTGGTGTTTCCTGGACCTTCCAAATAAACTTGAAGTCAAATCCTTGGCTCAAAGTACATTTTTGGGGAAACCCAAACCAAGACTGATTTCAAACTTATTCTTTCCTAGAAGCAAATCTTCTAACTTAAAGTATTATGAGCTTTGCAAGCAAGTCCTGCAAATTGCTGCCTGCAGTTACTCATTTTGAGGACAGCTTAATTTTGTGTGGTCTGTTGTCTCAATTGTTGGCTCTGACATTATGGATGGATCAACCAATTAATTTTCTGATTGGATCCTGGGAGCTTTTCAGCCTTCTTCTCCAGACCCCTATTAGTGAAGAGACTTCCTAGGTGCCCTTACAATGGGAAATTCACAACCAAAAAACAACTGAATCTTAGGATTTATATTGGCCAGGCAGGTTGCTATACCAAGCTCTAATAATAACTCCATTTTTCCTCACACCCTGGCAGAAAATGCAGGCAGCTGTGTCCAATTATGCTGAGTGCAGCAAACTCAAACTTATTAAAGGTAGGAAACAAGCTGTTTCAGGATGTGAAAAACTCAACATAATGCAAGGATAATTTCTCAAATGTATGGCTTTATTACTGTTTTTATTTTATTTCTCAAGCAAGAATTAATTTTTCAGTTTTCAGTGTAGGACAGGGTACATGATTTTCATTAATACATAAAAGTCAGAGTCTAAATATCTAAGCTCTTTTCCTGGATCAACTAAAAGCTTTATTGAATGACTCAAGGCACATCGTTTGTTTCATTTGCTGTTAAAAAAAAATCTATTTAATAATGCCCCCTAGTGAGAGAGGAATTTTGATTAAAATTTATAGTTGGCTTTGGGGTCTAAAACCAAGATATAGGAAGCAGCAAGATGGTGGCAGGCCATTTTAATTAATTGGCACATAGGTTCAGTTGATATATGAGAGCAGAGTTTCATAAAGTGAATTGTCATAATACTGAGAAAAAAAGTTATTATTATATTTTTGGTCATGACTTGAGAAAAAATTCATTTCTTCAATTTACTTTTCCTCCTGACACCATCTCTGGCTCCCCCAGAGAAGTTGATTCCATCAGCAATTTGTTCCATTGCCAAATGCTTCTGATGATGCTTTCCAAGCATTTAAGTAGAGTTTTCCATGCTGCAATACAGACCTGGTGTAACTTTCCTTCTTCTTCTAACAGAAATAATTGATCCCTCTGCTTGCTTTCTCTAATGAGGGCCAGCCAGGGATCAATCTTTCTCCTTACTCTTTTTCTAATTAAATATCTTTTTCTGCACCATGAGATATTTTAAAATTGTCTCCAAAGCATTGCATGCAGTTTTTCATGCTGCTAAAAGCTAGTACCATATTTTTCTAAACAACTCTCCTGTCCCTTTATCTAAATTAGATCCCCTGTCATAATTAGTCATGTACCATGTACTTACCCTTCATTGAATTCAGAGCTACTTGTAATTATGTATTCATTTGATAGGTTATGCACCTAATGTCTTTGTTTTCCCACCAATCTATATGCCCCAAGTGGGCAGTGACCACATTTATCTGTACATTGTTATATTCTCCTAAAGTTTTTTCCTAAACATGGTATTGTTGAATCATAATAATTATATATAATGCATATGCTTATTAACTCTCTCTCTCTGTATATATATCTCATTGAACTATACCTAAATAGTTCTTTCTTTTTGAAAATGCCCAATTTTCAGAAGTTTTCATCAGGAGGAATAAGAAGCTTGTTGAAGTCTGCTGCCCAAGTTATTTTTATTTTTAACTTTTTATAAACAGATTAAGTTTGCATTTTATTGTTTTAGACTGAGAATGTACAATGCTCTGGCTACATTTTATATTAGTTGCCATGGTTTCTGATACTTCAGAAATTGTCCAAGAAAGGAGTGGAATTTTTCTCACCATGCAAAGATGTTTTTCCCTGACTTGTTTGTGCCCACGTAATGTACCAGTTTGAATCGTCTGCTTCTCTCCTCCCCATCTGTGCTGTTTGTAAGGGGTGAAGAAAAAAAAGAAAGAAAAAAAAAGCAGGTGGAAGAGAATTCGACACAGTCTTTATTCCAGTGGCTATTAGCTAAGAATTCGAGACTCTCTCTCTTGGTTTTATACTGAAATCCTCTTACCTACACAGTATAGACATTGCATCTATAGTATATTTTGTTTTCCTCAAATAAGTTCTACACAAGCATATAACAGGTTCTGTGGAGAAGCCAGGGCAAAGACCACTGTTCTCAAGAGGCAGCACTATCAGAAGAGCTTGTCTGCTAACAGTTTTATTGTTGCTGCTACTGTTTTTTTTTTTTTTTTTTTTTTGGATCAGTTGGAAGGATCTGTTTTTGCAATGATGACTACTCTAATTGCTCATCTGTATTATTATCCTCCTTCTCCTAAAAAGCAAATGCATCTTCCTCTAGGGAAAGTGTTATTTACCCCATATTCTATGGCTTTTTTTCATTTCAGTATCCATTGCCAAGATTTCATTATTGTGTCCTGGCATGACTCTCTTTTAAGGATAGTTATCATTTATTGAATACTTACTATATGTTTGAAACTGTGGTTAATACGATAGAGTCAATATTCACTTAAGCATTACAGTAACCACACAAAATAGATACTATTATTATTACCATCTTACAGATGAAAAACCTGAGCCAAAATCTAATGTGTGGTCTAGGATTGCAAAACAGATCTTTCTGATATCAAACATTTATTCATTAACTCATTTAAGGAATTTATTGACAACTTACTATTAGGTAATATTTTAAGTGCTGGAAATACATTACTGAATAAAATAGACAAAGTTTCTGCCTTCATGAAATTTCCATTCCACTAGCCTTCACATTAGATTATACTTCCTCTTATATGTCTTATTTAAGCCAGAGGGATATTTTGCCACAGACTAGTGGCATATTTCACTGCCTTCAAGTTATTCTAACTCTCATGGCGGCAAGCTGCCTGGTCTATTTCTAGAGAAGGGAAATCTAATAGAAAATTTAGGAGTATCTTCTCAACCTATCATCCTCTTCTCTGAGTGAGTATCTGCTAACCACAGGAAGAGGGCCAAGAATTTATGCTTTTACTGCTACATTGCCCTCTCAACTACCCAGGGTTCAAGGCTGACTGGCCCTCATCGTGACTTGGTCATTCCAATTTTTTCTCAATCTACAATTTGGAATCAGAAATCAGAGATACTAAAAAGACTGCTGGATACTTGAATAGAATATGTTTAAGCTGGTTTTCCACTGTCATTCTTGGCTATGTGCACACAGGAATATAGAACATTTGCCTTGAGAATAAAAGAAGAAGAGAATGGAGTGGTGGTGGTGGTGGCGGTTAAGTAGATATTCAGAGAGAAACAGCGATATGGAATTATATGATCCCAGAAAAAAAGACTGAAGACTCCCTCTTCTCAATATATCACTTGAATTCCTGTCTCAGTCTCTACTAAGAGACTTGGTACCAGGCACGATCCTAAGAAGTAGCTCACTAGGATAGAATTCTGGAGTTGGATCACCCAACAGTCAGTTGGCAATGAGGACACTGTTACTGAAGGAGATGGAGTAGCAGTAGCCCTTGGCTTGGTAGCAATGCATTTGCTAAGCTAAAACTTTCACTTGTGGTGAATTAGTAGCACATACATGTGGAAGGAGTGCACTGACTCATACAATACCTCTAGCATTTGAAAAATGCAGGAGGATACTAATTATAATGACGATGTGACCACGACTGATGCTTTTAAGAGAGAAAATGACAAGTGCAGGGGACTCAATATTGATTTAACTTAAAGTGTGAAGGAGAGCATCCTTGGCAACATTTAAAAAGACCCCCTTACCTGCAGCTGAGGACAAAAGAGCTGAGGAACATGTAAAGGATGTAACTGGAGGAGCATGAACTTCGGAGAAGGGTGAAGTTCTTAGCCGAGGCAAATCTCCTATGCCAAATCAGGGCCTGATAGAGAAAGTGTGTGACCCTGAGTTTAGGATGGGTAGATTCAGTTGAGCAACTTGAACTTCCAAGTTTCCCTGATCCCTCTGGGTCTGCAGAAGTGTCCCACTCCCCCTCTTTGGAAGGTAGAGCCCATCCTTTCCTTGCTTGAGGGTGCCTTATAGAGGCAGGTGCCTTATAAGGTAATAGTAACCTTCCTGGGGATCTGCCTCTGACTCCTGTCCTGGTTAACATACTAACAGCAAGGGATAGAGTGCAGCAAGTGCTGGGTCTGCTAATGTATGAGAGCCATAGGAACTGGCTATCATGTACTAACTAGAACAGGCCTAGGCATTCTGAGGGTGCAAGATTACAGTGGGTAGAAGATAAAACTGGATAATGGAGAGCTTGTCGATATGGAGGCATTTCATGTTACAAGATTTAACACTCTGGCAAGAGCTCTGGGAGATGATTCTACTACATTGCTGGAATGAGTCTTAGAAGCTTGGGAAAAGTTAAGACCCATATTAAATGGCACAGAGATGCAACAATTGTTATGACATTCATTGGAAGAAGGTATCAAAAGGCTCGAAGGAGTGGCATGCTAGAATGGGTCTATTATACAAGACCAGAAAACCTACCAGTTGACTATATTCAGGGAAGAGTCCCAAGAGAATTTCATTTGCCAAGGCAATAAAGAATGTACTGGTGAGGACAGCAACAGCATCTCAGGTTTGTTGAGAAGCTCAGTGATGGCTGACCTCTCCAGGCTGGAACTGACAGGAGGAGATGCTAGTACAGAGCTGCACTCTCTAGCAGCAGTGGGGATAATAGGATTCCAAAATACCAGAAGTGAGAGGGCCACACTTAGTCATCACAAGCAAGGTGGGCTTAATTATTCTAATGGGCAGCATGGTTTAATGGGTTAAGGAATTGGCTTGTGAGGCACTTTGGAGATGTCCAATGAAGTCCTTTCTATAAATCACGTGCCCCCACACCTGTATCTCAGGTTCATGTCTAGGGGACCTGATATAAGATAGCCTCTTTCCCAGACTCTGGCCTCAAAACTCTACTATCTAGACCTTAGCAGCTCAGGAAGGATAGTAGAGAAGCCTCACTCCAAAGTTTATGTCTGGGCCCTCCCAAGAAGTTGCCAGAAAGTGATAGCAGCAGTTGTATATCCTGTCATCACAGGTCCAAAGCAGAAGTCTTTCCTCAGCTTGAAACGATGGCCCTGAAAATTCAGCTTGAGCAGTTTGGGTGTGTGGGCAGGGAGTGGTGTCCTGGGATTACCAGATGGTATGCCCTCATGGGTTCTGCCTGTGGATAAAGATATCAAGTGAGGGTCCAATTTGGTCACAAAAATGAGTCCCAATAAAATAATCATATACATTCACAAATGACTCAGTACTTTTAGGTCTGTTTTCTCATTGGAGATATTTTGGGTTATGAATGAGAGAAACAAAACTCAAATTAAGTTCAAGCCAAGAAGGAAATTCATTAACTCACAAAATCCAAGGAAGGGTTGACTAAGCACACCATAAAAAAGGCAGAGAAGCAGCCGGCTTCAGGAACAAATGAATGCAGGAACTCAAATGCTGCTAAGGTCTTCCCCCTGACTTTTAACACTGCTTCCTTCACTCACTCCAGATAGGTTCTCTTCTCAAGAAGCAAAAGAATGGTATAAATGGCTTTTGAGTTTTGCGTTTTAATGGCTTCAATCTCCAGAAAGAAAAGGCCCCAACTTGTTGTCTCTAGTCCAAATATAAAGATTCTAAGGAATGGAATTGGTTCGTTTATTTGGGTTAGTTGCTCACCCATGGATCAATCAACTGTAGCCAGATGGGCAGGGGCAAGTTCAAATATGACACTTGCTAAGAAGGATATGCTGGTAATAAAGCCCCAGGGCAATGCTGAATGGAAGGCAGAGCAAGCTCACAGAGCTATCCACTATCGGAGATGGTTAGCTGGAACTGAATGTAGAACCCAGAAATCCATGGAGGCATGTTGGTAAGGTAGAAAGACTTGAAATAAAAAAGTCTAACTATGTGAACAGGACTGGGCCACTTAACCTCCAATAGCCATTGCTTCTTCACTGCAATTTGGAAGAATCACTGTTCTTCTGACCTATGTATATGGGAAGCAAATGATAATTCAAAAAAGCAAGGTAGTATCATAGTCAACTTTGTAGACAGACAAATCTGGGTTCAATACTCGATTCCCTCTTCTACCACTTTCTAGGTAGATGATCTTAGAGTAGACCCTTAACTGTTTTGTTTACTCATCAGTAAAATGGAATGATTAAATCTACCTTATTGGGCCATTAGAAGACTTAAATAAAATAACATTTGCAAGGAAGGAACTATAATACCATACTAAATACTCAATAAATGTTAGCAACCAATAACATAACAATACTAATAACAGTAGTATCCTGGCAGACTGTGAGTTCATTGAATGTTAGGATTGTATTTTAGGCATGTTTATTTATTACTATAATTAGTAATCCCAGTTCAGGAGATGCCATGTTACCACCCTTAATACATGTTTCCTAAATCTTAATATAAAATAGCCCACTATACACTTTCAAACACATTAAACATTCATTCAGAAAAGTATGTATTAACACACACACACAGACACGCAAGGTTGCACTATTATGACCACATTAGATAGTGATCATTTATCTGATCTGTTGCTCAGCTTTAAGTCATTATGATTATGGGGAACTCTGGTAAATTTACATACATTATTAAATTGCATTGAGTGTAGGAACATTCAATAAAGAACACAATTTTCTAATTCTTTCACATCTGAACACTTACTTAAAACCCATATAACTGGGGTTTGGTTTATTTAGACACGATTCACATCCACATGCTTTCTAAGGATTTTGGATATTTTTCTTTCCTTTATCTTTGTGTTGCTCTGGGTCCCTTGGACAGGTTTTCCTAGAGTAGAGGAGAAAGGAAACACATGTTAATTTTGTTTGCCTGGGGAAGGTGCTGGAAACCTGTCTCCTGAGGCACACCTGCTCATTTCTAGCTCTGGCGCTGAGCCACAATTTTCCCCAGACTGCTACATTTCTGGGGAAATAGCCATGTTCTTTCAATCCCATCTGGAGTGTTTTCAGGCAGCTCACCTCTCTCCTTTCATTGAGAGGACCTTTAACAAGGCATGGCATGAATGGACTGGATTCCCAGAAGAGAGAGTTCTTTGAAGGCCTGGAGGTAGACCAAGAGAAAGAATCTCCCTTTAAGTAAAGAAAGACAAGTCATTCATTATTTGTCTATTTGATGCTGTGCCCCTCATTGCTTAGAAAGCTGTGACAATAGTTGTGTTGAATGATTTAGACCAAAGAAAATGCTTTCTCCAGAAATTGTTCTGAAGGAGACAAAACATAATCCTATAGTTCATCTCATTTCCTCCTTTTCTTTTTCCCCTTTCCCCACCACTCTTATCCCTAACAAGAGCTAAAAGTAACATGGCCGTTGCATGTACCTGGGGGTTTCCAAATTGTTTTACTCTAAGTTTCTCAGAAAGCAAACCTGGACAAAAGCTTTTGTGCTACCATTTTGTGAGGGAATACATTTTAGGGAACCTGACTGAAGGAGAAGGTGTGTCAGGCAAAGAAGGAACGAGAATCAATGAGCCAGTTGTGAACACAGGTTAAAAAGTTGGCCACCTCCCTCTTGGTATCAAGTGGAACTGATAGCTCCATCTTGAGGTTTTTCTTAAGAGAAGCTTATAAATAGCTGCTTTTCTGGACAGTTCATTCAAAGAAGAAGGAAGACAAATTTATCTGCAGCCTCCAATCTCCCCTGCTTCAAAGATTCAGCACAAGGGTCAATAATTCCCTCACGATTCCCAGCAGCATCTATCATCTCAGTGTCAAAGGAAAAAACCAGAAGTGAGCAGTGCATCAAGTAGGCATGAGGTGTAATGCTGTTGGGTTTTATCTGTGTGATGGTTAGAGTTGATCAAAGGCAGCTGGAGCTGGGACAAGTGGCCAGAGACTGGTGAGACCAAGATATGAAGTGGCATATAACAGGTGTCCAAAATACAAGTTAATTTGCAAGGAAACATTTTTCTTAAATAGGTAATTAGCATATGTCCATTTGGGAAGCAATATTTCACAGTTTAAAGAATGGGCTTTGAGTCTGACAAAGGAGGATTCAAATCCTAGCTCTGCTACTAGCTATGTGGTTTTTGGGCTACAGTTTTCTCACTTGTAAAATGTGGTTAAGAAAACCTTGTAGGTTTTGTGGATATAAAAAAGTAATGCATTGCAGCATTTAGCATGGTAACTGAACTATGAGAACTGCTCAAAAATAGGTAGGTAATATTACTATTTTCCCTTTTCTGGGCATTATTTTACACTTCTGTGGGAACAAGATTTTATTTACAGAACCCTTAAATTAATTTTCTTCCAAAGTCCACAGGTTGGTTTATCCATAACTGATTCTTTCTGTAGACTAGAAGAGGAAAAACTAGGCTGTCAGAAGAGGGCAGATAAAGACATCTACTAACACAGTTTCAGCAATGGAGTGAGGGGAAGGAATCTGTCTATTTTTAATTTTCCAGGTTATTCTGCTATGGCCCATCCACAAACCAACATTTGCAAACCCCTGGTTAGACCAAAACCATGTTTAACCATAAGCCTAGGCATGCCTATCAGTCATAACAATGAGGCTTGTGAAATTTTGTGTGGCAATTTCCTTTTATGACCTTCCTAGGACAAAATCATAAACACACCCATATATGCAAACACACACTGGTTGTTTTGGGGAGGTTTGAGGGCAGGGTAGGAGAAAAAGTTTGCATGCCCTATGCTACATGAGTTTGATTATATAGTTTCTGTATAGAAGGAAGAAGCAATGAGTTTTCTCAAAAATCTTCCTAACTCTCATGCATATGCTTAGGAACTACAGTTGTTAAAGTGTCCTAAGTGGACTTAGCTCTCAGTTCTCCTTCGTAGAGGTTGACTTGTAAATTATGAGTGGCAGGTTTAACTCTATGTCCAGTATGATTGGC
The DNA here is from genome assembly GCA_029593785.1 of Cabassous unicinctus. Taxonomy (NCBI): domain Eukaryota; kingdom Metazoa; phylum Chordata; class Mammalia; order Cingulata; family Chlamyphoridae; genus Cabassous; species Cabassous unicinctus. The sequence goes on along the minus strand of JAQZBX010011644.1, from coordinate 30,609 downwards.
CAGCTGGCTTGCCTTCCCCACTGTGGAAAGCATGTGTTTACTTAGGAAACAGTCACTCAATTTTAGCATTGGTCTCAGCAAAACCTGTTTATAAAGGCCAGTCCAATGCTGCTGCAAAATTAAAATCTGACTTGAACACTTTCCAAAACCAAGCTGAAATAACTTTTGGATTATCCATGGTAGTGGATTATCCACACCATTGCTCTCCTCTTAACAAGCAGTTATTCAGAGTTCACTGCCCAGTCAGCCTCAAAGCCATGGATGGGCACTTTCAAAGTCAGTTTCATATGACTCAGAACACATTACCATGTAAGCCATGTAAGGAACTATGGTTAGATCTCTAGGTCAGTGATTCTCAACGAGTAATCCACAACCAGCAGCAGAAGCAACACCTGGGGATCTGTGAGAAATTCAAGAAAAAATCATTGACTTTTTGCATAATTAGAGGTACATGAAAAATAAACAGTGATAGATGAAATGAACCGTGTTGTGAGGTGTTAAGTCTCCGACTACTGTAAGTATTTAAATATAGACGGGATAACTAGTTGTCAGAGGTTTTTACAAGAAATTCTTGCTTTGAACAAGGCATGGGAAGAGGTGGCTGTTACTGTTGCTTCTGACGCTAACATTCTCTGCTCCTTTAAGCAGGAAGTGATGGGCAGAGCAGCCACATTGGTATTCATGATTTTCAGAGTCTTGTGAATCATTTCCTGTGTTTTGATGCAATACCCACATATACTCACAAGTATTTAGGAAACTGTTGTGATAGCATCATGTTCCCCAGAAAAGGTATGTTCAGATCCTAATCCCTGATTCTATGGTTGTGAATCCATTTGTAAAGAGGTATATTATTGTGTGCTCTTTGTCTTAGCAGAAAATGGTTTCTAAGACAGAAACCATTTCCCAAATTGGTCTTATTTGTAACCAGAATCTCTAAGGTTTTTAAAGAGTATAAAAACACACCGCAAACCAAGCAAATGAATCTGGCAGGGATAAGATAAAAATTTTTGGCAGCATGAGTTATCTCAAGCATGTTTACATTTTTATCACAGGAAGATTATTATTATTGACATAATTTGTCAAATTTTAGCTCAAGTTGTTATTGTCATGGATAATGAAAAGTGTCAAAAAAACTATATAGAAAAATGATAAACCGGGAAGGATGACTTTATTCAGGGGTCAGCTACTGCAGGGGATAGAATAGAGCTCTATTGAAATAAAGGACATCCAGCTTTTTAAAGGCTGTGAATAGGTTGGAGGACAAGCACTGAAAGATAATAGGGGAGACTGATCACTGGGGAGGGTGAGTGAATTACTTAGATTGCAATTAGGACAGTTTGGTTTTACTGAGATGGAGGAGGGATTTACTGAGATTGTGATGAGACCACTTGGTGCCAAATGTTTTCCTTGGCAGTAATTAGGCTGCCTGGAGTCAATAAGGGGGATAAAGGAGGAGGGAGATAAGGAACTACCCATTTAGGAGCCTCTCAGGCACGAGGGTAGCATGGGTAAGAGGAAAAGGGAAGGGGGAGGTTGGGGACAAGTTTGATATTTTGATTAGATTAGATTTCCTAGAGTCTGAGTTGCTTTTCTCTGCAGTCCCACAGCTGCAAGATTGGTTTCAAGATAGTCAGGAAGGAGGAGGAAGTAGGTAAGGATCGAGGAGCAGGGCTAGCAGCTTAGTCAAGAGAAGGAAAACAGTTTTTGTCAAAAGGAAACAATAAGGTCAAACTTACAAGATGATGGCAGAGTAGAGAGGTCCAGGACTCATTCCTTCCACTAAAACAACTATTAAACAGGCAGGAACTATCTTAAACAACTAATTTGAAACTCCAGAGGCTAGAAGAACACTGTTTAGTATCCAGGGAAGGACAGGAGGAAGAGACTGATAAATTACAGTAAGGAGCTATAGAATGCTATCTCTGCATGGTGGCTACTGGTGCCCATCTGCCACTCTCATGGCAGGCCATGGTGGGGTCCAGTCCCATCTAGCTTCTGGTCACAGAAAGGGACAGAAAAAATCCTCTTCCCCAATCAATGATCACAGCTTTTGATTAGTGAAATTTGGATTGCTGAGTCTTGGCCCTAGGGCAGTTATTGTTTCAACCCGCCCAGGACAAAGGCAGTGGCAGACATTGTATCAACCCCAACCTGAACAAAGGCAGTGGGAACCATTATTTCAACCCTTCCCAGACAGGGGTGGAGGCAGTGGAGATTGAAAGATGCAGCATTTCCTCAGGTCTGCAGGGGACAGTTAGCTGAAAGGCTGCATTTTCTGGGCAGGCCAGAAAAGCTCAGCTTTAGGGAGTTATCAGAAAAGCATGTGGCACCCTTCCTGATCCCCTCCCTAAGGCACTTTGGAGATGGTCTGTGCTCCCTTCATGGGTCCTTGACTCTCTTTTGCCTGAGAAAGACTGATTTGGGAAAGTCCTCTCAGGATGATCCTCTGCCCAGAATTTGCCCTCCAGGAAAAAGCAGCTTGAGACAACAAAAGGAGTGTAAAAACTCTTACAGGAGGATGGTCTTGGACAAAAGCCTGCTGGCTTCAAATACCCAGGGGAGAGAGATATGTCCCTGGGAAGCAGAAGGGACAATCAAACTCTTGCAAAGAGGGGAACTCCAAAACAACTAACAAGCAAAAGCCTCAGAAAAGACAGAGCCCCAGAATGACAGGGAAAATTCTGTAGAGTGCATTCAGCTTGGGTAGACCTTCCTGATAGAAAATATGAAGCTCAAGAAAATCTGTCTTATCACCAGCTGGTTACAAGACAAAGAAACAGATATCTAAGTGAGTAATTCCCAGAGTTAATATTTTAAAATATTAAAATCTACAGAGTACAAGAAAAAAATACAAGACAAAGAAACAGTAAATAATGGCCCATCCAAGTGATGAGGCTAAAAATCCAGAAAACAACAGTGAAGTAGAACATAATGTGGACATACCAGAAAAAGCTTTTTAAAAAATGACTTTAAAATGCTCAAAGAGATGAAGGAAAGTACAAAGAAAGAACTAAAGTGCTATCAAGAAAACAATGAGTGAACAATTTGAGAGTCTAAAGAGATAAATTTTAAAAAGGAACCAAATAGAACTATTGGAGTTGAAGACCATAGAACTGAAATGAATAAAAGCCCAGGAGGATTTCAAGAGCAGATTGGAGCTGGCAGACGAAAGAATCAGTGAACCTGAAGACAAGACACTTGAAATGCATCTGGTTGAGGAGCAGAAAGAAAAAAGAAATACTAAAAGTGAAAAAAACCTAAGACAGCTATGGGAAGCCATCAAGTGCACCAATACATGTATTACAAGAGTACCAGAAGGAAAAGAAAAAGGAAAGGGGCAGAAGGAATAGTCAAAGAAATAATGACAGAAACTTTCCAAACTTAGAAAAAGATGTGTTCTCTTAGCACATCCAAGAAGGTCAGAGAACACCAAACAGGATAAACATGAAGAAAAATGCACTGCATCATATATTGATTACATTATCAAATGCAAAGGACAAGGAGAGAGTTCTGAAAGTTGCAAGAGAAAAACAATGTGTTATGTACAAGGGAGTTCCAATTAGATTGAGTGCCAATTTCTCATTAGAAACCTGGACGGAAGAAGGCCATGGGTTAAAATACTTAAACTGATGAAGACAAGTGACTGCCAGACAAGAACTTTAATTTAGTGAGACTCTCTTTCAAAAATGAGGGTGAGATTAAGACATCCTCACATAAATAGATTGTAAACAGTAATGAGGGACAAGATAGTCATTACATAGTGATAAAAGGGAAACAAAACAGGGATATGTAACAATTATAAATAAATATGCACCTAACTTCAGAGCCCCAAAATAAATGAAGCAAATATTAACAGTTTTGAAGGGAGAAATTATTCTACATTAATAGTAAGAGAATTTAACATGCCACTCTCAATAATGGATAGAACAACTAGTCAGGAGATCAATAAGGAAGTACAGGACTTGAATGATGTTCTAAACCAACTAGAAAACTGCACCCAAATAAACCTGAATACACATTCTTCTCGAGTGCACATAGATCATTCTCCAGGATAGACGGTATGTTCGGTCACAAAACAAGTCTCAATAAGTTAAAAAATATGAAATAATAAAATGTATATTGTCTAACCATGGGAGAATGAAGCTAGCAATCAATAACAGAGGGGAGAAATATGTGGAAATTAAACAACATACTCTTATACAACCAATGGGTTAAAGAGGAAATCAGAAGTGAAATTAGGAAATATCTTGAGGCAAATGAAAATGAACGTTCAACATACCAAAACTTAAGGGATGCAGTGAAGGCAGTGCTGAGAGAGATATTTATAGCTCTTAATTCTTACATTAAAACAGAAGAAAGACTTCAAGTCAGAGGCCTAACCTCAAAAGAGGAAGAATTAGTAAAAGAAGAGCCAACTAAACCCAAAGTAAGCAGAAGGAAGGAAATAATGAAGATTAGAGTAGAGATAAGGGAAATAGGGGGAAAAAAATCAACAACACCAAAAGTTGGTTCTTTGAAAAGATCAATAAAATTGACAAATCTTTATACCTCCAAAGGAAAAAAAAAAGAGAGGATACACATAACAAAAATTAGAAATGAAAAGGGGGCCATTACTACCGACCTTGCTGAAATAAAAAGGATTGTAATAAAAAGGATTATGAACAACCATGTGGCAATGAATTTGATAACCTAGATAAAATGGACAAATTCTTAGAAACACAAAACTACCTATATTGACTCAAGGAGAAACAGAAGATCTCAACACACCAATTACTAGTAAAGAGATTGAATCAGTAATCAAAAACCTCCCAATAAGGAAAAGCACAGGGCCAGATGGTTTTGCAGAGGAATTCTGCCAAACATCACCCTCATACCAAAGTCAGGGAAAGATGCCACAAGAAAAGAAAACTATAGACCAATATCTCTTATGAATATATTTATAAAAATCCTCAATACTAGCAAAACTAAATCCAACAACATATTAAAAGAATTATATACCATGATTAAGTGAGATTTATTTCTGGTCTGCAAAGTTGGTTTAACATAAGACAACCACATTAACAGAATGAAGGGGGAAAAAAACCATATGTTCATCTCAATTGATGTAGAAAAGGCACTTGACAAAATACAACATCTTTTCTTGATAAAAACACTTAGAACACTAGAAATAGAAGGAAACTTCTTCAACATGATAAAGGGCATATATGAAAAGCCCACAGATAACATTCTACTTGATGGTAAAAGACTGAACGTTTTCTCTCTTCAGGAATAAGACAAGGATGCTCACGGTCTCCACTGTGATTCAACATTGTACTGGAATTTCTTGTCAGAGCAATTAGGCAAGAAAAATAAATAAAAGGCACCCAAATTAGATAAGGAGAGGTAAAACTTTCCCTAGTTGCAGATGATATCCTATATACAGAAAATCCTGACAAATCTACAACAAAGCTTCTAGAACTAATAAATGAATTCAGCAAAGTGGTGGGATACAAAATCAACTCCCCAAAATCAGTAGTGTTTCTGCACACAAGCTATGAACATTCAGAAGAAGAAATCAAGGAAAAATTCCATTTACAATAGCAACTAAAAGAATAATATCCAGGAATAAATCTAAGCAAGGATGTAAAGGGTTTATACACAGAAAACTCCAAAACATTGCTAAAATAAATCAAAGATGACCTAAATAAATGGAAGGAACATCTGTGATCATGGATTAGAAGAATAAATATCATTAAAGTGTCAATACTACCCAAAGAGATTTATTGATTCAATGCAATTCCAATCAAAATTCATTCTTTGCAGAAATGGAAAAGTAAGTCATAAAATTTATATGGAAGAGTATGGGACCCCAAATAGCTAAAACCATCTTGAAAAAGAAGAATGAAGTCAGAGGTCTCACACTTACTGATATTAAAAGTTATTACAAATCCACAGTAATCAAAACACCATGCTACTGGCAGAAGGACAGACATATAGACTAATGGAATCAAATTAAATGTTCAGAAACCAACCCCCACATTCATGGTCAAAGAAACTATTGCTTAACACACAGTCCTGAAGATGCTTCCCTATGTTTTCTTCTAGGAGTTTAATAGCTATGGTTTTTATATTTAGGTCTTTGATCCATTTTGAATTGATTTTTGTATATGGTGTGAAATAAGGTTCTACCTTCATTCTTTTGTATATGGACATCTAGTTTTCCAGCACTATTTGCTGAAGAGACTATTCATTCCCAATTGAGTGAAATTGGAATCCTTGCCATTCTTAAAAATAATTGAAGACCCTAAACAACTTTTTTAAGTGGTTCATTTATATCTATAGATATTTACCCAGTTAGAATTTAAAACTGAGAAAATTAAAATATTTTATTACTTCATTTAAAGATAATATTTATGAACTAATTGCATGGTAATATAAATAGTATACATTTTATTTTGATACCACTTTATACCCACTAGGATGGCTACTATTAAAAATGGAAAATAACAAGTGATGAAAAGGATGTGGAGAAACTGGAACTTTAGTGCATTACTGGTGGGATTATAATGTGGTACAGCCATTGTGGAAAACAGTTTGGTGGTTCTTCAAAAAGTTAAGCATAGAATCACCATATGACCTGGCAATTCCTCTCTTAGATATATACTCAAAAAGAATTGGAAGAAGGTACTCAAACAGATACTTGTATGCCAGTATTCAAAGCAGTAATATTCACAATGGCCAAAACGTGAAAACAAGTCAAGTGTCCATTGACAGATGAATGTAAAAACAAAATGTGGTGCATTTCATACAATGGAATATTTTTCAGCTATAAAAGGAATGATGTTTTGATACATACTACAAC
>JAQZBX010011644.1:0-23668 GCA_029593785.1 Cabassous unicinctus | reverse complement strand
TGGGGTCTCATATTTTCTTTTGCATTCAAACTGTTGCAATATGATGTTTTTAGTTGAAGTATATGTAAAAATTGACCCCATACAAATATGTGGTTGGAAAAGGAAGAATATTTTAGTAATCTTTTCAGATAATTATTGATATTCTTGGCAAGCGATTTTTCTCAAAGATCTGTTATTATATGGAATCTGAACCTTTTTCAGTGAAATTTTGTACTCTGTTAGCATTAAAATCCATTGATCTAGCTTGCGTTTTGAATGTATATTTTTCCAGTGCATTATTTTATAACACCATACTTTGTTCATTTGAAACCATATATTATGCAAAAGATCACATTTGTTAAAGCCACCACAAATTTCATCAGAAAAATCCTTATGTTTTGGGAAGTTGTCAAGTTCGTGGTTGCAGGCACAAGTTTCAAGTTTTCCAAAAGCATCATTTTCCCTTCAAAGTACAAATTTTATCTTTGACCACAAATATTGTCAGTTGTTTTCCTTGAAGTGACAAGCTCACTTCAATAATTCTCAAGGAAATGACTATCAAATTTCCCAGTTTGAATAGAGTTTATATTCCATGAAAAACACTAGCTAGTTCAGCTCACAATTCAAATAATCACACAAGTCTTTTTCTCAAGACAACCATTGTATGTGTGTGTGCAGCAGTAGTGCATAATGTGTACTTTCCATTTCATCTCACAGACTATTAAAAATGTATACACAAGGTTGAAGTTTAATAAAATTATTAATAATTAATAATCCATACTGCTTCAAAAAGGGTATTCTTTGGTAAAATTGCCTTTTTCAATTATTACTATTTTTTACTATGAGTGCATTGTGGTGAAAAATACAATTTCTACTTATTATTCCTGTTCAGTGCCACTAACTTGCTTTGTACAAGAAACTAGTAGTTTTAGTCACCATTACTTTTACACCATCAGTACAGATATCAACCCAGTGAAAAAGGAAAATGAAGTGTTAGTATTATTATGAAAATGGTTTTGATCTCATGCACTCCCTGGAAGAATCTTAGAATCCTTTGCAGTCTGTGAAGGAATTGCTACCCTGCACAAAATGCCTATCTATGTAGGAGCTGATTTTGGAGTAGCTGTTGCCAATACTCAATTTTAGAATCAACATTTCTTACTGCCAAACATCTTAATGTTGCTGACACTGACATTTTTTATTTTGTGCTTTTCATGACCCTTATTGAACCATTCTCCTCCTTGCATACTACACTGTAGTTCCACTTAATTTTCCATTCTTCCAACGTACCTTGTTCTCTCCAGCTTCTGGGACTTCACAAATACTGGTATTTCTGCTAGGAACAGCGTTCCACTCTCTTAACTTTGAGGCTAAGTCATCCTCAGGTATCACCTTAAAACATCATTTTCTCAAGGAGACTTTCTTTTGGGGATTGAATCATGCCAACCCCACTCCCCAAGTCATGTTCAAGTCCTAACCCCCTGTTCTGTGGGCATGCACTCATTTGTAAACAGGATTTCCAAAAACCTTATTAAAATGAGGGCAAATTAAATCAGGGTGGCCCTTAATCCAATGCGACTGAAATCCTTATAAAGGAAATTTGACATGGAAGTAGAAGACAAAGAAGGAGACGGAAATAGTCAACATGTGATGGATGATTGCCAATAAGACCACCAGAAAGCTACAGACTTCAGAGAAAGCATGGCCTGTCAATGGCTTGATTTGGGACTCCTAGCCTTCAAAACTGTGAGACATTAAGTTCCTGTTGTTTAAGCCAACCAATCTCTGATGTTTTGTTATAGCATCCCTGGCAAACCAAGACATCTTCCCTGACCCCTAGATTAGGTAAGGTTTCCATGCTCAAACATACTTTTAAAGCACCTATAATATGCCAGGTGTGTAGCTAGGCAGGGACATACACACATTTGTATATGTTGGGTATATATTGTAGCTATTTGCCTAATATCTGTCTTCCCGGTTAAGTTCCTTGAGTGTAAGAGCTTAATGACAGTCTTCCCCATTAAAGCTCCCTGTCTGTATCATTCTCTCTTATATTCTTTGTACCCAGCATGCATCTATTTCATAAGAGCCACTCAATAAATATTTGTTGTGTAATGTACCTATTTCACAATGCATAAATGTGGGTGAAAAGGTAGTTTAACTATTTTTCTATAACTCAATTTAATCTCTGTCTCATGTTATCTTTTTACCTGATATCAGAAAAATAGTTAATTCCAGGTAAATCTATTACTGTTATATTTTTATACAAATTCAGTCACAGTCAAGATCTTTGCCTCCATCCTCCTCCTTGGTGTTGATTTTATCATCTAGGGTTTATTCTATATTGTAGCATTGTTGGGGAAAGGTGTCCTCCATACCACCCCACCCCCCACCCCCTCAAACTTGCAATAATACTGTTCTTCTCTTTGTTGGCCTCTGTCCATTTTGGTACTTGCAGCTGAAATGGGAGCACTCCTATCAGGAAACCTGCCTTCACTGGCTATAGTACACCATTTTCCTATAACTTTTGCTGGTCACTGAGCAGCAGCCACCATCTCTGCATTTTCATAAGTTTTCAAAGAAGCAACTATTTATACTATGCACAGAACCGAGCTCTGGCTGGTCCTCTCTTCTACTCCTTAGCTCTTTAAGGTCGTATCATTGATGAGATCCGTAGATAAGAACTTCAAAGAGACCTAAGAGAAAAGGAGATTTTTCAGCTGCACCAGGTTATTTCAGGAATGGCAAGTCTTCTGCTAATTAACTGGAAATTCCAGCCTCAAGTTGTTAGGTGGCGGATGTCACTGAGAGAAGTAGGACACTGGAGAAAGAGCTCATGGGAAAGTGTGCATGGCATTTCACACCCTCAGATCAAATGCTGTTTAAGGGAGGAATGATAAATATTAATATAGTACCTGCTTCAATTATTTCGTCTCGCAGGAGCAGTCCGAGTATGACATGCGCAGAAGAACCCTGCGGAAGCAGCTGCCGATACTCTTGAAGGTTTATCTCAGCAATCCTTCCAGAACCTTACCAGGCGGCTTTCTTAGTTGGCGCTGAGAGGTGGCCAGGCTATTAAGCCTGTCACACTCCCTCGCGAGGGCCACTGGTCAACACAGCCGGCTCTTTGCCGGCTCTTGGGGAAGCCCACGTCTTCCATCCACTGCCTTCTAGGGGAAGAGGGCTGCTGACCCAATTTCTCTATCAGGTGCCTGGAGATTGGTCACAGAAGGTTAGTTACTCCCACTCGAAGTTGAGCTGTCAAGGTTTCGTTAGGCTTTCCCTGAGGTGGAATTACTCGTTCTGCTTCACTCCCATCTGCTGCTGGAACACCCACTCACCTTAAGCTCCTGGGAATCTTTGAGTGGTTGTATCTTCGCCACACTTGGGGTTATTTCTGGGGCCACGGGGCCTGAGATTCCTTCATATAAATGATCTGAAATCCGGCAGGCTGCCATAAGTACCTGTCCCTGCATCTGGGTGTTCTTCTAGCCATGTGAATTATTTAGAAATCTCTCAGAATAGCCCTCAGTTACAACCTTCATCTTGAAATAGAGATAGTCTCTCCTCATGTAGCTGTATGACAAAAGTGATCATCTCCATGAGAAAAATTTAAGCCATACTTCACAGAAGACTTTATGTGTGCTAGTCACTATGTGAAGTGCTTATTATAGACTTAAATTCATTAAATTCTAACAACCCTAAGATGAACCAACTATTTTTAGCCATGTTGTACATTTAAAGACTCCAAAGCATGGTAAAATTTCCAGGTCACAACTAGTAAGTGATGGAGCCTGCTTACAAACACTGGAGTCTACCTGACTCCAGTTGTACTTCCCAAGATTCTGAACAACCCTGAGGAGAGCTTACAATATTTTTTCTTGGATTTTTAGGTTAAGATAAAGCCTATGGTTTATGTATGGCATAAGACTAATAATAAAACAAATGGCAATACCTTCCATGGATATGCCACTAGATAGTAAGAAAAATCTGTAAGAGCAGGGCCAATGTCTGTATTTCTCACCATAGTATACCAGGGACTAGTCAGGTACCTGGTACAAATGAGTACTCGGTAAATATTTGTTGAATTAATAAAGGAAAAGAAAAAAATGAATTGATAAAATTCTGTTTATTGTAACATTTTACATCCACTATATATTTTTTATTCCCAGAAAAACCTTGGGAGAAGGCAGAAACAAAATTATGATTCTTACCTTTCAGATATGGAACTCGAACATGCATTTTCTGATTGTAATTTTTGTTCTCTCCACTCCATTTTTTAATTTGTTTATTTTTTAATTTTATTTTTAAAGAAGCTTTAGATTATGTAAATGCTGCATTAAAAATATAGGGGATTTCCTTATGCCCTGCCTCTTTCCCCTCCCACACTTTCCCACATTAACAACATCCTTCATTAGTGTGGTACATTTGCTACAATTGATGAACACATATTGAAGCATTGCTTCTAACCGTGGACTATAGTTTACATTATAGTTTGTACTCTATTTCGCACAATTCTGTAGGCTATGACAAAATACACAGTGGCCTGCATCCATCATTGCAATGTCATGCAGAACAATTCCAATGTCCCGAAAATGGCCCTACACTACATCCATTCTTCCCTCTCCCTCCTCTCATAACCTCCAGTGACCACTGTCTCCTTATCAATGATAAAAGTTCTTGCATTATCTGCAATAGAACAATAATAAGTTTACTTTAGTCTATTGTTCATTCCCCAATCTTGAGGATTTGGGGATGGTGATGTCCACTCTGTTTCTAATTGAGAGGGCCTTAGGTCCTATGAGGCAGATGGATGGAACTATCTTGCTTGCAGTTGCAGACACTCTCTGCATCCTGGGATGGGTGCTGTCCATCATCATCTCCCTGTTAGTTGTCCTAGGTGAGTCCAATGAACTGGAGAGCAGGTGCCACAACTCTGCTGAGACCCAGGGCTCCACTGGCACATGAACAAACCAAAGATTCAAGTCTCTGGGACATATATTTAACAAGTATAGTGCTAATTATAAGTTCAAATAAAAGGGACTGAAGAGCCGTGTGTAGGGAAACTATAAATAAATATAACTCTGTTACAATGGAGTCTCCACTCCATCTTTGTGATATGGCAGAAGTAGTATAGGTACTGATCAACCCTGAGGTTCAGTTATTATTATTTATACTGGGTTCAGTTATTATTATTTATATTCTAGTTGTTTTCATAGATATGTCTCTAGGCATTGGACAAATGTTGCTGATTGCCATAGTCCAGGCCAAGAATGACATGAACATTTCCAAATTTTCTACTTTCCTTGTTCACCTGTAAATATGCTGAATTCCCTTCTTAACTTGAGAATGCTTTGAATGCTCCATTTAAACAGTCAAGCTCTGACCTGGGAACGCACCACCATAAACATCACTTTATTTCTGAAACTAGATATCCTAAAAGGACTCCTAATTGAGCAATATTCTCTGGTTTTAACCTGTCCTTGGTGATGCAGAGACCTTTCTTTGATTTGTCAAACTCACATGACTCCAACAATTTCAGGAATAAATCCCTGTTCAGTATTTTGGAGAAAAAATAATAGATATGGGTTAAAGTGCACCTATGGCTATAACCATAGATAGATATAAAACAGTTCCATAATGACTGATGATTTTAAACTATAGTTTCAGTTGTGAATGACCCTGGAAAATGATGAAAAGTTAAATGTTCTATATATTAACCATACTGCTCCAAGCTTTCCCTCTGTCTATTCCCCATTGTTAACAGGTAGAATGGGAAATTCTTAGACCTGTTCTATGGTAAGCATCTCATGTAGTCACGTGTAAAAGCCAATGATTAGGGCAACCAGACCCAAAGAAGTCAAATATAGTCAGTATGTGTGTCTGCCATACGTTGTAATACAGAGCCCAAAAATGGTAAAGGCTTATTAGGAACCAAAAAGACCACCTTGGCCCTATTACCATCTATTATCTTTCTGTGAAAAGAGTAGTAGCCAACTTCTTAGAATCAAAACTGCATCTCTTGACAGATGCTAGTTGGGTCTCTTACAAATATGTGATCCCCATTAGCTGGGGTGGACCACCTAAGGTTCCAGCTAGTCCTCTTATTTGCACCTATACTTTTCTGGACTCTTGTCATATTATCATTCGCTTCTGGTCCAAATCAACATCAAGCTCGTATTTCTCTTAATGGTAACATTAACTTTGCCTACCTGGTTTCAAGTTAAGGTTCTTAAATCCTTATATCTACAGCTAATTTGTCATTCTTCTTATCTTCAACATCTAATCAGTTTTCAATTTTGATAGTTTCTCTTGATTCTCTTCTTTCTGTTCCTACCACACCCCATCATTCCTTTAGAATGCGTTTATCCCCATATACAAATACGAACATTGAAAACATTATTTCATAGTAATCTGAGGAATCTCCATCTTTAAGAACCTTTTCTGAAACTGCACCCTGCCCCGTGAGGTTTGATCATGTCTTCTCCTGAAATCCTATAGCAGCTTGTACCTTTCTTCTAACACTTGCATTCTACATTGTATTTTATTATCTGTACTGTCCCAGATAACTTGATGTCCCAGCCATCAAGGTCTGGCAACACAATACACCTATAAGTCCTGCACCTAGTAGACAATACAAGAAAGTAAATTAAGAGTGTATGTTCTGGAGTCAGAATGCCTTGATTTTAATACCAGGTTAGACACTTTCAGACATATGACCTTGGAAAAGTTGCTTAACTTTTTGAAACTCAGTTCTTTTATCTATAAAGTAACCATGGGGGTGGATGTGGCTCAAATGGTTGGGCATCCATTTCCCATATGGAGGGACCTGGGTTCGATCCCCAGGACCTCCCGGTAAAATAAAGAAAAAATATAGAAGGTGCACAGGGACTGGCAGAGCCACGCAGCAAGATGATGACATAACAAGAGAAAGATGCAGGAGAGATCCAAGACGAGACGCACCAAAAAACCAGGAACTGAGGTGGCACAGGTGGCAGAACACCTCTCTCCCACATCAAAGTTTCCCAGGATCAAATCCCGGTGAAGACAGGAGGAGAAGGATGAGAGGAGAGGGCAGGAAAAAGACACAAAGAATTTCCCAATGAATGGACACAAAAATAGCAAAAATGGGGAGTGGGGGCTTAAAATGGATAAAAAGTAAATAAATAAATGAATCTATTTTAAAAAATAACCATAACTACTTTTGAGGTATGTGGATTAATATAATGCTTTTAGCAGTGTCTGGCACATGGTAAATGTTTATTCATTCCGTTCATTCAACCGATATTTTCTGAGCAGGTACTCTCTGTCAGATATCATTTTAAGCTCAGAGGATACACAGTGGTGTACAAGTCAGACAGGTGTTTGCTTTCATAGGACTTGCATTCTAGTGGGAGGAGACAGAGGGCTGATGTTAATCTGTTATGAAATAGTATGGTCGTATCAGCTGTTTTCACCAGTTTACATTATAATTTGTAGGTGCCCATGCTACATTCATTGTTAAAGAAGCTGGATACGATTGTGGATAGAAATAATTAATAAATGATGTTGAACATTTTAGATCAAGCACCATGACAATAAATACCATATTCTAAAGTGAAATGTGAGGTCATGATATAAAATTTTCCAAAGTGGTCTTAAAATCCCTTTCCACTCTCAAAATCCTCACCTGCATTGAGATATAACCAAAAGTCAGCAGCTAAAGATAAAAAAGAGAAATTTTGAAAAGAGCATTTAGGGTTCTCTAAGTGCTACCTGCTTCCTCAAGTTTGGGGGTTAGGCTGCTTCCCTCTTTATCTCAAGTCAAGAGAGAGGTGCTTTAAGGAGACTAGTCAGAGTTTAATATGATTCCTCTTTAGTTCTGGGAACAAAGTTGATCTGAGTCTTGAATCTGAATCCTTCTGAAAAAATAATAAAAAGTGAAAGATGGTCTGGTTAGCTGCTTTGAAAGTGGATTGATGAGAATTGAGTGACCTATACTCCTAGAGTTTGTTTGGGCTTATAACATTTTAGTATTCTCTATGGATTGAATGGGAAGGTGGCCCATGAATGAAAGCACAGGGGGAAGGGATAATGATTTAAGTCCTGTCCAAGGGGGATACAGGAAAAGTTTAACAAAGCCTAGAATAAAGAACTTGAGGTTCCACTGAATGCTGCTGTCTGAGGAAAGAGTAAATGAGCAGCTGGACTAGAGATGCTTTCATCCTTTTTAGTAATCAAGATCCAAAGGACATTTTAGTTACTGGTTAGCAGATCCATTTATACTTATATAAGTAAAGAAGGTAATTTGAGAGCGTGGTAAGGGTCATAAGGAAAATTAATTAGGGCAATTTAGTATAGATTGACTAGAGTAAGATAGAGATAACTTTGGAGTGGATGGTCAGGGAAGGCCTCTCAGAGCAGGTGACAGTTGGTAAGAAGTAGCTTGGCAGGCAATGATCTGGAGACTGAGAAGGCAGGGCAGGCAAAGGAAACAGCAAGCACTAGGAGCTTTGGGTGGGAATGAGCTTGACATATTTTAAGAACCCAAAGAAACCCAGCCTGCAGAAGCTTGGTAAGTACCTGTGAATGATGGTGGATGTCATCAGAAAGGACTGTAGAGGTATATCAAGCAGGATCTCACAAGATATGTTAGGGGTTTGTGTTTTATTTTGAGGATAAGAGGAAGCCACTAGAAAATTATAAGCAAGGAGTTACATGTTTGATTTACATTTTTAAAATGTCACTTTTGCTGCTGAGTCAACTAAAAGAAAAAAAAGTACACAATGCAGTGACGATAGTGCCATTAGAGACCTCCTGGAGCATTTGAATTAGATTTAGAGAAGCTGGGAAGAATGGGTAGTGCCTTTCAGTTGGGTAGAAGATCATATACAAGCACGAGGCATGGAAGAATATGATGCAAGACACCACTCCCCTCCAGGACAAGCAAAATCCCATGGATGGAATCTGAGCTATAGTTTGGGTGCTGGGATGAAGTAAGACTGGTCCACACAGCTGCCAAACAAGGACCTGCAGGAGGGCACCAGGACATAGATTCCAACCAAACTTGAAAGCCATGCAGTGTCCAACTGTAATATCTATGGTACCAAGGAAAGAGACAGAAACTAGGAGTGAGGCAGTTGGCTAGACATTGCAGAAAGCATCCCAAGGTTGGTGTGAAGTAAAACCTGGAAAGAGTGTTTCAGTTGCTGTGATATAGTAACAGTGGTTTTTTCTGCATTCCCTGTGGGCATGGACAGAGAGGAAGCTATTAATAATACTGAAACAAATTAAAGCTATACCTGCCTACCAGGGTAGAATATTGTCCTCAATTTTCCATTGGCATTCACCTTCTTAGAGCTCCTCACATCTAAATTGGTCTGAGTTGTGCTTTTCCATTTGTTTGTGTGATTATTTGATTAAGATCTGAGATTGTCAGCTATGTAAACGTAGAGAACATGCATGATTTTGATCTCTAATCTATCCCCAGCATAACACTGGGAACATGATGGTTATCAAAACATTTGCTGGGCTGGGGGGTGGGGGCGAATGTGGCTCAAGTGGTTGGGTGTCTGTCTGCCATATGGAGGGACCTGAGTTTGCTCCCCGGGACCTCCTGGCAAAATAAAAATAGAAGGCATGCAGGTGAGCCACTGGCCTGCACAGTGAACCACCAGCTCTTGTGCTCGTCCATGGTGAGCCAGGCCCCACCAAGCCACACAGCAAGATGATGATACAGCAAGGGAGAGACACAGGAGAGAGACAAGATGAGACGTGCTGGAAACCAGGAACTGAGGTGGCACAGGTGGCAGAGTGCCTCTCTCCGACATCGGAGGTCCCTAGGATTGAATCCCAGTGAAGACTGGAGGAGAAGGATGAGAAGAGAGGGCAGGAAAGAGACACAGAGGATCACCCAGCAAATGGACACAAACAGCAAGGGGGGGGCAGGGAATAAAGTAAATAAATAAATCTTTTTTAAAAAATGGGACATTTGTTACTAGAATAAAACTTAAAAAAAAAAAAAAACCAAACATTTGCTGGGGGAGCAGATGTAACTCAGTACTTGAGCACCTGCTTCCCATGTATGAGGTCCTGGGTTTAATTACTGATACCTCCTAAAAAACAATAACAACAACAACAAAAAAACATTTCCTGGGAGAAAGAATACTGCCTCATCTCCTATTTCATAAGCTTATATCTTACATCTTCCAAATCCAAATGAACTGACACCATTCTAGTCTGTAAATGACAAAGAATTATAGTTTAATTTCTTCATTCATATATCTAAGAATATTTGATTGGTATCTATTAGTATTATCCATTGTGAAATATGTTGGTTGATACAAAGATAAACAGGACAGACCTGCCCCCTATTCCCAATGTTTTTTGTTTTGTTTTGTTTTGTTTTGAGGTTCTGGGGCCAGGGATTGAAACTGGGACCTTGTAAGTGGGAAACCGGCACTCAACCACAGAGCCACATTGGCTCCCCTGTCCTATTCCCAATGAACTTAACATTTAGTAGAGGTTATTAAATAATTATTTCAAGGATATTTCATTACAATTAGCATATAAGCTATGGAGGAAAATATAGAGTGTATGAACAGCATAAAAACTTATTATACACCCTCAGTGAATAAAAATTTATAATCTGAAAGAGAGGAAACATATTTTTAGTTTTTATTTGTAATCTCTACAGTACTGTGGTGGTTTGGAAGTATGTATCCTGGGAAATCATGGTCTTAAAGCTAATCCATACTTAGGATCTTTTCATAAGGTCATTTCAGTTAAGGCACGGCCCAGGGTGGGTCTTAATCCTCTTACTAGAGTCCTTTATAATAGAATGAAATTCAGACAAGGAAAGAGAAAACTCGGGAAGCAAGAGGCTGAAAGTAACAAAACCCAGAAGAGAAGGGAGACACCAGCAGCTGCTGCCTTGTGCTTTGTGACGTGCTTTAGAGGAGTCGAAGATTGCCAGCAGCTGGTCTTTGTGAAGAAAGCATCGCCTTGTTGTTTCCTTGATTTGGACATTTTCTCTGCTTCAAAACTGTAAGCTTGTAAGCTAATAAATTCCCATTGTTAAAAGCCAACCCATTTTATGGTATCTGCTTTCAGCAGCCTAAAAAACTAAAACAGGTATGTAGAACTGGCCCATGTGTGATAATTAACTTTGTGTCAGAGTAAAAATCAAGACTGACATACTTTAATAGTACACACTAACCATGCTAATCATTTTGTTCTTTCAACATAGCACTGAAATCATGAACTTCTTATTCTCGTTGTCCCCTGGGTATAGTGGTCAGGGAATTCCTGAAGAGACTCTCTGTGGGGTAGAATATTAGACATTTTTTCCCATTTGCACATATGACATTGGCTCTTTGCCTGTGTCAGGAATCAGATTGATAGGTGAAGAAGTCCTGGAATTAAAATGTGTGCAGAGGTTACCTCTGGGAGTTATTAAAAGATTAGAATCGCCTTAAAGATTTGAGGTTGGACCAGATGGACTTCAACATAAAAGCACTAAAGAAATCAGGAGGAAAACAAAGAAAAAATTAGCAACTCTAAGCAGGTAATGGAAGGGAGATTGAAGACTAGGAAGAGGATGCCAGGATTTGTTGAATCCAGAGGAATACTTTTGATGACTGTTTAGCTGCCCATGAAGCCATATTCTGTATGGGCATAAGTCACCTGTGGACTTTGCATTTGCTGTTTCATCTTCCTGGAATGCTTTGCTTTTGCTTCTTTTCCTGATTATTGTGTTTACAACTTTTAGATCTTAGTCCAAGAGACCTTGCTTGATGGCCCTGTATAAAGTGGACCTCCGTTTTACTCACTCACTTCACTCTATTTATAAACGTCATTAATACTCATCATAATTTGCATAAATTTTGTTGATTTGTATACTTTTAAAAAAAATTTCCCCATCATTAAAATGTAAGAAAATAATGAGGGATAGTATATTTTCTGTCTTGTCCTTTGTTTTAAGATCAGGAGGAATTTGGCAGGTTAAGGATGCTCAATAAACTTTCGCTAAAGAAATGAATGAATGTTGACTGGTTATAGCAGAGATTATAAGGATGTATGTCATTTCCTTATAATCACTTGGCTTTTTCAGGCTTATAGAGAAGAAAACTCTATCACTCTTTTGGTTATCTAGTCTCTTATTTAACTACTACTCATAGGTCATTATTATTATTATTTTGGTCTAAATTTCCTAATGCTTAAACTGAAGCTCGCAGCCTCTTGTTCTGCCCTCCACAGCTAAGAATGACTTAATATAGATATTTTACCCTCTCAGCTTGCTCCACTTAATGTCAAACAGTCCATCTCCTGCAGCCATCCCTTGTGATGAGGTAGAAGGAGCACTGAATTGTGTGTCAGGAAAAATGTGGTTAATTTGCCATGGAGACTTTGGTGGCCAAAACCTTCCCCTCACATTTGTCATTTGTAAAATGCGAGGCTTATAAAATGTCTTCCAAATCTAAGATGCTATGATTCATTGGTATTATATTTAAATATTCTGTTCCTAATTTCAACTAATCTTTCTACAGGTCAGAATTGGAAAACAGATGTTGAAGCTCAAGTCCAATAGGAGGGCAATGCCACTGTTGATACAGGTTTTAATCTCGCTGACCTGGTTACAAGAGGAGTCTCCAAATGCTCTAAGTGAAGTGGGAATCTTAATTAGTGATATTCACTGATCTCCACTGAGTTATTCCAGGAAATTCAGACATGGTTTTAAGAATTTTTAGAAGAAGCCACAAATTTGGCCTTAGAGAAAATGCCAAGGAGTGACTTTTTTATATGAAGAAAAAGATAACTTTATACAAAAAAATAAGTCAAGAACTTCAGGGTTTGCACTCTCCTTCTTACTTCTACCAGAAAGATTTCTCTTTTTAATAAAGCATCTTTGTTTTTTATTTAGATGGTACAGAGAAGCCAAAAGGGACAACACTGAAGACAGTGTATAGGAGTTGAAAGGGTATTTTCTGGACTTGGATCACTTAACTCATCTGCAACATTGGGCAAGTCATTTAACATCCTTGAGCCTCATTTTCTTCATTTGTAAAATGTGGATAATCATAGAACCGATATCATAGTGCTATTTGAGTTTTATAAAAAATATCAAAAGTGTTCATCACAGTGCCTGGTTCATTATCAAGTGTTCCATAAATATTAACCATGACTCTATTATTGTAATAATTATAATACTTAACAAATATTTGTAAACAGCATGAGTAATATGATTGCGAGTAGAGTCCCTCCTTAATATTTCCAATCCCTTTCTCACCTGCACACACAAGTTGCTTCTTGAACTCTAAGTACTTCTAAAACAAGGCGTAATTAGTGATGTTACAGTATACTATTAACTCCCAACATATTATGAATGACTTAAGAGTATTAAAGAGGGGCACCTCTTCATGAGTTAGTGGAATTCCTCTCACCTATTTCCTAAAGTGGTCTTCTTCCCTTACTGCATCAAAATGTATTGATCATTTTTAGTCATGTATAATAGGGAAATGTATTTATTCAACTTGTGCTGAACAAAATATGGGCTTAATGCTTCACTAGAGGATAGAATCAAAATATAAGGCCCAGTATCTACCATCAAAGAGCCTATAGGACAGTGGTTAAGAGCATGGGCTTCAGAGTCATGCAGACCTAGTTTCAAATTCTGGCTCCATTGTTTCCTAAGATATGAATGTGGGGAAATTATTTAACAACTCTGAGCCTCAGTTTTCTTTTCTGTAAAAGGTAAAACCTTCCTTATAAGTTCTTATGAATATAGTACTTGTAATTAATAGTAGGTAATTCTTGCAAAACAACTAAACAGAGCACCTAACATATAATAAGCACCTAATTGATATCAGCTATCATTATTATTGTTACTAAAATATACTATAGTGTACAATTTAAAAACTCTTAATTTTTGATCATCTTGTATTTATAATGAATATCACCATTTCTACCCCTACTAGTCAAGTTAGTCTAGGCTTATGGGTAGGGTAGCGAAAAAAAATTCTTCAATCATCAGTGATTTAAAACACACAAAAAATATTATCTTTTTTTCATCCAAAATCTTCTGTGATTCTCTACAACTCTCCTTGGCAGCTGTCCTTCATATTGTCTCCATCAGCTCAACAAAAGGTTTTATCCATTATTGTTTTGGCAAAAGGAGAGAACGTGTGGAAGGTCTTGCCCTGGCAAATAAATGCCCATGTAACCATGAGGTGGCCAAAGAATGCTGTCTCCTGGAGGCCCAGGAGAGGAGAATCGGATATGCCAGAGTTCTAGTGTCTGCCATAGCCCCCTTCACCCCAGTGACTCTTGAGTGTACATATTCAGAACCTCAAGGAAGAACTGGAGATTCGTCTGGCTTATAAATAGAGAAAGAAAAAATGATATGGAAGAAAGATTTGCAGGTATATTTTATATTTCACACTAGCTTCAATTGCCTTTTTATCATTGTCCAGAGGGTTTGGCTGACAGAATTAGTACAGCTTATTGGGAAAAGTGCCGGGGTCATTTAACAATATACTCCAAAGGCACAAAAGGCATGAGTAGTGGCTCATATACTACACTTTTGCTTAACTAAAATATTACTGCCATTCTTTTGCAGTTATTATTTTGAATAGTGTTTATTATGAAATTTCAAAGATACCTAAAAGTAAAATGAATAGTGAAAATGAATTTTTATGTACCCATCACAAAACCTCAAGATTTTGCAAAAGGTATTTCATCTTTACACTCCCCAAAATTTAACTCCTGTTATATTTTAAAGCAAATTCCAGAGGTTGTATCATTTACTAGTAAATATTTCCAGACACACCCCTAACTGATAAAATTATGTTAACATCACTATCATGCCATAATAATTCCCTGTCATCTAATTCACAGTCCATGTTCAAATTTCCTAAATTGTCTCAAAGAGTTCTTTAAAGCTACTTGGTTTAAGTCAAAATATAAACTAGGACCAGACATAACATTTGGTTGCTATGCATCCATATTATGTTTTATCTTTTTTTATTATTATTTATTATTCATTTATCCCTCCCTTGCTGCTTGTCTTCCTTTGTTCCACCAGCTCACTGCGCCGCGCAGGAGCTCCTTAACCAGGAGGCCAACCAATTGAGCCACAGCCGCTTCCCATGTTTTATCTTATAAGTCCTTATCCCATTTTCATTCCATTGATTGTTGGAGAAATTAGATCATTTGCCCTGTAGAATTACACATTCTACATTTACCTATTCCTTCATGGTTTGGTTTAGCTTATTCTTTTTCCCTACAAACTTATGGTAAATAAAAATGCTTGATTAGATTCAGGGCCTATTCACTTGTGATGTGCACCTTTTATTTTTATTTATTTCTGACTAAATTTTATATTTCAGACATTTGTTATAAAAATTTTCCTGTGGAAGTCTTGCTTTGAATAACAATTTGTAGATTTATCCTAACATTTTTATGATTCTAACATTTTTATTATCAAAACAATTGTTAATTACTATTAAAAATCAGAAAGGTTGAATAAGACATACAAAATAGTTATTTGAAGGTAAAGGAGAATGACCCAACATAGGCAGAAACTTGAGGGAATAAAACCCTTGGGAAAAAAAAAGGATACATTAGTAACAATACACATTTCAATGGGTGTTCCCTGATGCAAGAACAGCTAGATATTAAGAGAAGAACCCCAAAAAAGAAGGAAAATACAGAAGGTGGAAGCTCCAAAATCTACATTATATTCCCCTCAATTCTTTAATGTATTCCTGTACTGTGTATGCAGAAGTAAGGCTCCAAGGAATTCAAAATCTAGCACGCTGAAAAAGATGAAAATTCGGCTGCTGTCTGGTGCTAGAAAAAGTTCAGAGTACAAGCCTCATTAAGTTAAAGGGGCCTAATAAACACCTTGGGCTTTTGAGTAAAACCCTAAGAGGGCCATGCCTTAGAATTAAGGACCACATAGCAGAACTAAAGTGTACACCCTAGAATTAAGAACAAATACAAAATAGACCTTTACCAATAAAGTATAATACCAAGCTGTTACAGGAGAAAGGTGATCCACCAGCAATTTAATTATTTGCTGGAGCAAAACTCCATACCATTAAGAGGAACAAAACAGAATATACTGTACCTATAATGTTTCATTCACAATGTCCAGCATCCAATAAAAATTACCAGGACAAGAAAAGACAAGAAAATATGATAATAAAGAGAAAAAATGAAACAATCAATAGAATACCCACAGATAACACGTGTTGGAATTAGTAGGCAAAGACTTTAAAATGACTATGAAAATATGTAAAAGGATCTACATTAAAGTAAGATATGGCAAGTGTCAAAAGAGATATTTAAATTCTAAAAGAGAATCCAGTGAAAATAGGAGGACTGAAAATAAAGCCAGAAATCACAAATGCATTGGATGGGTTTAATAGCAGATTATAAAATGCAGAAGAAAGAATCTGTGAACTTGAAAATAGTTCATTAGAAAGTATTAAGCAGCTTGAAATATATGCTGGAAAAAATAAACAGAGCCTTGGTGACTGTGGGAAAATGTCAAGTGATCTAAATGCATGCAGTTGGACTCCCAAAGGATAGGAAAAAGAATGAAAAAGAAAAATATTTGAAAACAACAACAAAACACCAAACTGGCAAACCCCAGATGCAAGAAGCTCAAAACAAACACACAAACAAACAACAACAACCAAAACCAGAAAGGATAAATGCAAAGAAAACCACATATGGACACATCATAGTCAAATGCTGAAAACCAAACATGAAGAAATTTTAACGGCAGTCAAAGAAAAAAATTAATGTGAAGTTATTTTTATCATTAAATGAAAATTGGAATATACATGAAATGAAAATTAGAATTAAAAGGCAGAGATTTCGGGAATGGATAAAAAACAAACCCATATATATGCTATCTATAAAAGGTGTACTTTAAATATAAAGTCACAGATAAGTTGAAAATAAAGGAATGGAAAAAGATATACTATGGAAACATGAATCATAAGAAAGCTGGCATGTCTATATTCATATCAGAAAATCTAGAGTTCAGAACAAAAATTACTACCAGATATAAAGAGAAACATTTCATGATTACAAAAGTGTAAATTCATTAAAAGAACAAAATAATACTAAATGTATACATCATGAATAACAGAGCTTCAAAATACACAGAACAAAAATTGAGAGAACTAAACGGAGAAATAGATAAATCCATGATCATGGTTGGAAGTATTAACAACCTTCTATTAGTAATTAATAAAACAAGTAAACAAAATATTAAGTAAAGATTTAGAAGATTTTAGCAACAGTATGAACCATTTTGACCTCAACAAAATGTTATCAAATAGAATCCCACCACATATAAAAAGTAAAAAAATATATCATGACTGAGTGGATGTTTCTCAGGAATGTAGGTTTGTTTCAGCATTTGAATAATCAATCAATGTAATTCACTATAATAAAAGGAAAAATAAGAAAAACTCCAAGATTATTTCAATAGACACATAAAAATAATTAGGCAAAATTCAGCACCCCTTATGATAAAAACCCTCTCCAAACTAGCAATAAAAGGGAACCTCTTCATTCAAATAAAGGCATCTTTAAACAATCTACAACAAAAATAACACTTAATGGTGAAATATTTAATGTTTTTTTCCACTACGTACAGGAATAAGGCAAGAATGTTTGCTCTCATCACATCTATTCAAAATTGCATTCAAGTTTTTAAGCAGTATAATAAGGCAAGAAGAAATAAAAGGAATAATAATTGTAAAGGAAGAAGGAAAACAGTTTTCTTTTAAAGATTTCATTTGTGCACATGTATATACAAGGTACACATTTGGAAATGAAATTTTAAAATACCAATTATACTATCATAAAAACCACAAATATTTAGGAATAAATTTAACCAAAGAAGTGTAAAATTTCTGCATTGGAAATTACAAAACCTTTTTGAGAGAAAATAAAGAAGACATAAGTAAATGGAGAAATGTATCATATTTATGATACATTTATCTATTAAATTGACTACTGAGTCCATGCTACTACATTCAAAATCCCAACATGGTACATTTTAGAAAATGACAAGCTAATTCTCTAATTTATATGGAAACACAAAGTATTTAGCTAACCAAAATAATCTTGATTTTAAAATTTACTATAAATCTACAGAAATAAAGACAGTATGATATTTGTATCAGAATAGAAAGATAAATCACTCTACCACCATTATGACCAATTGCTTTTTGGCAAACATTCCAAGGTAACTTAGAGTAGAAAATAAGATATTTAAAAAAAAATAATATTGGAACCATTGGACAGCCTTATGAGAAAAAAAATGAAACTTGACCCCTATCTACATTATAAACAAAATTAATCTGAGGTGGCCCATGGATCTGAACGTAAAATCTAAAGCCATTAATTTCCTCTACGAAATTATAGGAGAAAATCTTTACAACCTTGATCAGGCAAAGAAGTCTTTGAAAGGACACAAAAAGCACAAACCATACAATAAATTAATGAATTACATGCCATCAGAATGAAATATTTCTGCTCATCAAAAGACACTGCTAAGAAAATGAAATTGCAAGCCAGTGAGTCTGAGAAAATATTTGCAATCCTATAAATCTGGTATATCTGACATAGGCCTTGTATCCAGTATATTTAAATAGCTCCATAATTTCAGAAATAATATGTCAAACAACCCAAAGGGGAAAAAAGGGGGGGGGAAATTGAGTAGACACTTTTACAATGTAACATATAAGGAAGTGTCTGCTGGTAGGAATGTAAAATGCAACAATCAGTTGGAAAGGAGTTTAGCATTTTCTTGTAAAATTAAATACACTCCTACTATGCCCAAAAATATCACATGAGCCAACAAAAAGAGGCTTTTACAAAATTATTTATAGCAGCTTATTCATAATAGCCAAATGTCCCAAACAACCCAAATGATTAATAAAAGTCAATGAAGAGGAGGGGGCAGGATGGCAGCAGAGTAAGGAGCTCTAAGAGTCACCTCCTCCTACAGGGCAAATAGGAATCATCTAAACCTATCTAAACCCCCTGTTTGGGGTGCCCAGGAGACCAGAAGAGGATCCTGCAACATCCTTGGAAGAACAGAAGGAGGAGACTGCCCATCTGCAGGGAAGATTTGTGAATAGAGCACTCCATGCCGTGGAGGCTGCTGCCCATTCTCTGCTGGCAGAACAAGCTGCCTCAACAGCTATTCCATGGCTGGAGTTGGAAGCTCCATTTCCCAAAAATGGGGGAGAAGGAGATGGTTGGGCACCAAGATCAGCTATTCATTAGTAAATTTGGCTGGCTAAAGTCCAATCCTAAGAACAGCTAAGTTTGAAACTGTACCAGTCAGAAAGAGGCCAGTAGCCACCATTTCAGCTCAGCCCCCAGAGTGAGGGGAAGAAGGGCTGATTGAAAATCACAGTGAAGGTGGGGTTCAGCTTCTTTCAGCCCAAGTTGGATTGCAGCCCTAACCTAGGTTTCAGTCCCACCTCCAGCAGGGAGGAAGCTGGGGGACCTGCAGCAGCCCCTTCAGGAAACTGCAAGCACTTTCATCCCACACGGACTAGATTGGTGGGCAAACTTGTGGATATGTCCCTGCATTCAATAGTTTAGGAGGGGAGGTGGTGTTTCCTCAACTTCTACAGGCAACTGCAGTTGCTTTCAGTCTGCACTGACTAGACTTGTGGACAAACCTGTGGATACATCTCCACCCCCAATAAGATAGAAGGAGAATGGTGCTTCCTCAACCTCTCTGGGCAACTGCAGGCACTTTTGGCCCACACAGACTACAGTGGTGGGCACTCCTGTGGTGCCAATTGCCTTCCCTGACAGGGCAGAAGGGAAGTGCTTTCTCAGCCTTTCTGGGCAATGACAGCTGCTTTTGGCCCACATGAACTAGATTATTGGACATATCTGTAGATCCATCCCTGCCCATGACAGAGGAGGAGACACAGTGCTCCCTCCCCCTCTCTGGGCAACTACAGTTGCTTTTGACCTGCTTAGACAAGATTGATGGGCACATCAGAGGCTCCATTCATGCCCCTGGCAAGGTAGGAAAGAGCCAGTGCTTCATCAATCTACCTGGGCAACTGTGGTCAGTTTTGACTTGTGCAGGTTAGTTTGCTGCCCACACCTGCAGCTCCATCACCATCCCATGAAGGGGAGAAAGCGATGTGGAGCTTCATCAGTCTCTCTGGGCAACTACAAATGGTCTGGGCCTGCATGGCTTGGATTACTGCATATGGCTATGGCTCCACCCCTACCCCTGGCAGGGGAGAAAGATGGGAGAAGCTTCATTGGTTCCTGGGGAAACATGGGCATGATCAACTTCCATGGCTTACAGTTCCAACTGTATCCTCGGCTCCTATTCTGCAACCAGCAATGAAGAAAGGGCAAGAAACAGGTAAAAAAGAACTGAAAAAATTCAGATTGACTAAACATGAGCCCTATAAAGTTTCAAATTAAGTTGAACCAAGTATCAAAGAGGGGCTGTAGCACAAAGCCAAGCAAATAGAAAGCCCTAGAATAAAGAGAGAAAAGAGGTCAAGAATAAGTACATCTAGTAAATAAGATGCCAAGACATCAACAAAAGGAACAAACTAAACTTCTAGATGACATAAAGGAGTTGAGACAACTAATCATAGATGTTCAAACAAATATCCTTACTAAATAGAATGAGATGGCTAAAGAGATTAAAGACATTAAAAAGACACTGGGTAAGCACAAAGAAGAATTTGAAGGCATACTTATAAAAATAGTAGATATTATGGGAATGAAAAACACAATAAATGATATTAAAAATACATGGGAGACATAAAATGCCAGATTTGAAAATGCAGAAGAAAGGATCAGTGAGCTTGAAGACAGGGCTTCTGAAAGCAAACAAACAAACAAACAAATAAAAAACAGATAAAGAGTGGAAAAAAATTGAACAAGGTCTCAGGCAACTAAATGACAGCAAGAGACATGCAAACATATGTGTCTTCATGTCACAGAAGGAGAGGAGAAGGGAAAAGAGGGCAGAAGGAACACTTGAGGAAATGATGGTAGAAATTTCCCTACTGTTGAAGGACATAGATATCCATGTCCAAGAAGCACAGTGTATTCCCTTCTGAATAAATGCGAACAGAATGACTCCAAGACACATACTAATCAGAATGTCAAAAGCAAAAGATAAAGAATCCTGAAAGCAGCAAGGGAAAAGAGAGTCATCACATACAAGGGAAAGCCAATAAGATTAAGTGCTGATTTCTCATGAGAAACTGTGGATACAAAAAGGCAGTGGTATGTTATATTTAATCTATTGAAAAAGACAAACTGCCAAGAATTTTATATCTTGGAAGATTGTCTTTCAAAAATGAGGGTGAGTTTAGAATATTCACAGATAAGCAGAAACTAGAAAGTCTGTAACCAAGAGACTGGCTTTGCAGGAAATACTAAAGGGAGCGCTACAGCCTGAAAAGAAAGACAGGAGATAGAGGCTTGGAAGAGTGTCTAGAAATAAAGAGTATATCAGTAAAAGTAATTAAAAATGTAAAAAGAGTGGTGAAAACAAAATATGACAGATAAAGCCCAAAGATCAAAATGGGTGAAAAACTGCCTTTACAGCAATAACATTTCATGTTAATGGATTAAACCCCCCAACCTAAAGACACAGACTGCTGGAGTGGATAAGACAATATAGTCCATCTATATACTGTCTGTAAGAGACTCACCTTAGATCCAAGGACACAAATAAATTGAAAGTGAAAGAGTGAAAAAAGATATTCCACACGTACAGTAACCAAAAAAAAAAAAAAAAAAAAAAAAAAAAAAATGCTGGAGCTGCTATACTCATATCAGATGAAATAGACTTTCAAAGCAAAGCTGTAATTAGAGACAAGGAAGGTCATTATATATTAGTAAAAGGGACAACTCACCAGGAAGAAATAATAATCATAAATGAATATGCATCTAATCAGGATGCCTCAAATTACATGAGGCAAATACTGGCAAAACTGAAGAGAGAAATAGATGTCTCTACAATAATAGTTTGAGACTTCAATACACCACACTCACATTGGATGGATCCTCTGGACAGAGGCCTAATAAAGAAACAGGGAGCTTGAATAATATGAAAAATGAACTAAACTTAATAAACATATGTAGCACATTGTACCCCAAAACATCAGGATATAGTCTTCTCAAGTGAGCATGGTTCTTTCTCCAGTATAAACCATATGCTGGGTCACAAAGCAGATCTCAATAAATTTTAAAAGATTGAAATTATACAAAGCACTCTCTCTGATCATTATGGAATAAAGCTGGAAATCAACAACAGGCAGAAAAAGGGGAACTTCTCAAGTATATGGAGATTAAATGACACACTATTAAATTATCAGTGTGGATCAAAGAAGAAATTGTAAGATAAATCAATAAATATATCAAGATGAATGAAAATGAGAACACAACATATCAGAACCTATGGGATGCAGAGAAAGCAGTGCTGAGAGGGAAATTTATAGCTCTCAATGCTTACATTAAAAAAGAAGAAAGAGCTAAAATCAATGACCTAACTTCACAGCTGGAGTATCTAGAAAAAGAATAGCAAACTATTCTGAAAGCAAGCAGAAGTAATGAAATAACAAAGATCAGAGCAGAAATAAATGAAATTGCAAACAAACAAAAACAACAGAGAGAATTAACAAAACCAAGAGTTGGTTTCTTGAGAAGATCAACAAAATTGACAAACTCTTAACTAGACTGACAAATAAAAAAGGTGAGAAGATGTAAATAAATAAAATCAGAAATGAAAATGAGGACGTTATTACTGATCTCATGGAAATAAAAGAGATGCTAAGAGGATACTGTGAACAACTGTACACCAACAAACCAGACAATGTGGATGAAATGAAAAAATTCCTTGGAACACATGAACAACCTACACTGACCCTAGAAAAAACAGAAGACTTCAACAAACCAATCACAAGCAAAAGGATTGAAATAGTCATCCAACAACTCCTCAATATGAAAAACACAGGACCAGATGGCTACACAGGTAAATTCTACCAAACATTCAAAGAAGGTTAAATACCAGTCTTCCTCGAATTCTTCAAAAAAAAAATTGAACAGGAAGGAACACTACCAAACTCTTTCTATGAAGCCAGTATGACCCTAATACCAAAGCCAGATAAAATACTACAAAAAAAAAAAAAAAAAAAAAAAAAAAAAAAAAAAAAAGAAAAAAAAAAGAAAAAAAGAAAATTGTGGACCCATTTCCCTAATGAATACAGATGAAAAAATCCTCAACAAAATACTCACTAATTGAATCCAACAACACATTAAAAGAATTATTCATCATGATTGAGTTTTATCTCAGGTATGGAAGGGTGGTTCAACACAAGAAAATCAATCAATGTAGCACACCACATTAAGAAACCAAAGAAGAAAAATTACATCTATTGACACAGAAGAGGCATTTGACAAAATACAGCAACATTTCTTGATAAAAACACTCCAAAAGATAAGAATTGAAGGAAACTTTCTCAACGTAATAAAGGGCCTGCATGAAAAAACCCACAGCTAATGTTGTATTGAATGGTGAAAGATTGAAAGCTTTCCTGTTGAGATCAGGAACAAGACAAGGATGCCCACTTTCACCACTGTTGTTCAATATCATGCTAGAGGTTCTAGATAGAACAATTAG
>JAQZBX010011643.1:13367-42491 GCA_029593785.1 Cabassous unicinctus | reverse complement strand
AGCAATTAGGGAAATGCAAAGCAAAACTACAAGATTCCATCTTATACTCATTTGACTGGCAGCTATTAAAAAAACAGAGGACTCCAAATGTTGTAGAGGATGTGGAGGAATGGGAACACTCATCCATTGCTGGTGGGAATGTAGATTGGTCCAGCCATTGTGGAGGACAGTTTGGTGGTTCCTCAAAAAACTAACTATATAACTGCCATATAATCCAGCAATTCACTGCTGGGTATACACAGAAGAATTGAAAGCAAGAACACGAATATATGCACACCAATGTTCATAGCGGCATTATTCACTATTGCCAAAAGTTGGAATCAACTTAAATGCCCATTAACAGATGAATGGATAAATAAAATGTGGTGTATACATACAGTGGAATATTACTCAGCTGTAAGAAAGAATACAGTGCTAACACATGGGATAACATGGATGAATATTGAGGACCTTATGTTGAGTGAAGCAAGCTGGGCATTGAAGGACAAATATTACATGACCTCACTGATATGAATTAAGCAAATCGAGCAGACTCAGAGAGCTAGAGTCTGGAAGATAGGTTTATAGGAAATAGAAAGGGAGAAGAAGCTTGTGAGCCAATGCCCATACGGGCAAAATCTATGATAAGGTGGAAGTGTATAGTTGGGCAGTGAAGGGATATGACAGGAGTGTAGTGATACTATTGCGTTGGGTGGTGCAGGTTTGACAGGGGGGGTAGAGTGAGGAGGGTGGGTTGGACAGTCCATGGAACAGGGAGGAGAGTTGGGGGAGTGACCAGGTGAACACAGGGGATTGGTGGGTATGTGGTTGAAAGTACAAAATTGGGAAAGCTCATATGACAAGGAAGGGTTATTGGTTTAGGGTGTTGGATTGGGGGGGGGGTGCATTTGGGACAGGGCACACCTGTGGCAGGCTTCTAGGGAGTGTGCTAGTGATCATTTTGTCATAATGTGTCATGTCATTGGGAGGAAACCAACATAATAAGAGGGAGGGAGTTTTACTCCCATCCTGGGGAGGACCAATATGTTTTCAAACAGAGGGGCAGGAGTCTTTCAAGAGCATGGCTGGTTCCTAATAGGGGAGAGAAACCAGTATGTCAAGACAAGGAACAATTAATCTTGTCATCCAACGAGTGAAGCCTGGTCATCGCCGTGGGCCCCAAGGGGAGGAGAAGTGAGGAATAGAATAGATGGAACAGGGGGTATTTAGTGGGCAATGGAAGTGTTCTACATGATCTTGCAATGATGGACACAGGTTATGTTAAATATCATCAAAATTTATAAAAGTGTAAGGTCTAAAATGTAAACCATAATGTAAACCATTGACCATGGTTAGTAGCTATGTTTCACTATTTGTATATCAGTTGTAACAAATATACCATCCACATATTAAAAGGTATTAATACAGGAAAGGGGAAAAGGGGGAGGATGTTGGATATATGGGAATCCCCCGTATTCTGCATATGACTTTACTATGCCCTGAAACTTCTTTGAAAACAAAATGAAAAAAAGTAAAACACTGTGGAATGGAAGAAAATGTCACTGTACATACAGGACAACAGATATTACAGTGATGAAAGGCAAAATGTCAAAATATTTTAAAAAATATTTTTCATTATTTTTTTTAATATTCCAATTTTTTTTTTATTTTTAGTTTTTTAAAATTTTTATGTATTTTATTTCTTATATTTAAACCTATCATTATTGTTTCATTTTCCTATTAATTGTATTTGGCTATTTTATTGGTTTCATTTCTGAGGAAGCTTTGGATCACAGAAGGGTTACAATTGGGGCAGGGGAGGATCATTGGTGTGGGCTGTCAGTGATGGGGGATACACGGGAGGACGTTCACCTGGGCATACATATAAGGTATATAAATATGTTCAAATGTTCACGGGGCATTGTCACAGTGGATGGAGATTCACACAATAACCAAAAGAATATTGAATTCCCATCCTGGAGAGCTCTGCCACATTTTCTAATGGAAAAGAAACAATCCCCCAAGTACAGGGACAATGACTAGTGAAGGAGGATGCTCCATTGGTGGGCTCTTGATATTGACAACTATGCTTATAAACCTTGGCTCTTGAAATTGCAACTTAGCCTAGTGTTGTAGGGTGCCTAAGACTTACCTCCCGAGAGCCTCCTTGTTGCTGAAATGTGGCCTCTCTCTAAGCCAAACTCAGCATATAATTGTATTACCTTACCCCCAGCATGGGCTATGACTCCTGGGGATAAGCCTCCCTGGCACCAAGGGATTACTACCAAGCACCAACTAGCAATGCAACTGGAGAAAGACCTCGAATAAAAGGGGGGAAAGGTAAAGACAAATGAGTTTACATGGCTAAGAGTCTTCAAAGTTAGTTGGGAGGTCATCCCAGAGGTAACGCTTGTGTACGTCTCAGCAGGATCTCATAGACTGTCTAAAGTAGACACTACCCCAAATAGTGAGGCTCATGAGGGCTCTGGAGACACTCAGGTCCTGTGGTAAGGGCAGAGAGTTCCAGAGTTTGGTGCCTTGCCATTGGGCCCCACTTTGGAGTTTGTGCTCCTGAAAGTGACAGAGTTGGACTCAATTATGGCTTCCCTACACATGGCTCATCTGTCCCTTCTATTTGAACCTACATTTGGTGCTGGAGTTGGTAGGTATATGTCCAAGAGACTTAACTCTTTGGGCGGTCCATGTGCCAGCTGGGCCCTGAGCTTCAGTGGACTTGCAACACCTACTCTCCAGTTCAATGGACTTACCCAGGACAACTAACAAGGAGGTGAGGATGGACAACCACCACACCAAGGAAATGAGAATGCCTACAACTGCAAGCAAGAGAGTCCCATCCATCGGCTGTATGGGATCGAAGCCCCCTCTCAATTAGAGGTGGAGTGGACATCACCCTCCCAGAATCTTCAGGATGGGAAAGAACTATGGACTAGAGTGGACTTACTGGTATTCTACTATAGACTTATTGTAATTCTAGCAATGGAAAAATTTCAACATTGATGTGGAGGCAGTGGCCACTGGAGGCTCTGAGGGCAAGGAGAGGGAAAAACAGGTGTGACACAGGGGTATTTTTGGGACTTGGGAATCGTCCTGAATGACATTGCAATGACAGATATAGGCCATTATATTTATCTTCCCATAACCTACAGAATTGTGTGCGAGAGAGTGTAAACTACAATGTAAACTATAATTCATGCTCAGTGGCAATGCCCCAAAATACATTTATCAATTGCAATGAATGTACCACACTGAGGGATGTTGTTTATGTAGGAAAATGTGGGAGGTATGGGGATTGAGGCATATAGGAATCCATATGTTTTTTATGTAACATTTATATAATTCTAAGCATCTTTTAAAAAATAAAAATATATATTAAAAAAAAAATACAGAGAGAAAGAGTGGAAAAAATGAGCAGGGGCTCAGGGAGTTGAATGATAACACAAAGTGCATCAATATATGGGTGTTCCAGAAGGAGATAAGAAGGCAAAAGGGGCAGAAAAGTATTTGATAAAATAATGGCTGAAAATCTCCCAACTCTCACGAAAGACATGAATATGTGTGTCTAGGAAGCACAGTGTACTTCACTAGAAAAAATCCAAATAGACCCTACCCCAAAACACATAATATTCAGAATACTAAATGCCAAAGATAAAGAGAAAATTCTGAAAGCAAGAAGGGGAAATCAAAACATCACATACAAGGGGTGTCCAATAAGAATTATTGTAGATTTCTCTTCAAAACCCATAGAAGCAATAAGGCAGGGGTATGATATAATTATGGTACTGGAAGAGAAAAACTGCCAGCCAAGAATCCTTCAAATATGACAGTGAGCTTAAAATAGTCACAGATAAACAGAAACAAAGAGAGTTTGCAAACAAGAATCCAGGTCTGCAGGAAACACTAAAGAGAATTCTGCAACCAGAAAAGAAAAGACAAGAGAGAGACGCTTGGATAAAAGCATAGAAGTGAAGACTATCAGAAAGAGTAAGCAAAAAGGTAAAAAGATGGACAAAAATAAGATATGACATATGAAAGCCAACAGATAAAATGGCTGAAGTAATGCCTTTAC
The DNA here is from genome assembly GCA_029593785.1 of Cabassous unicinctus. NCBI lineage: Eukaryota > Metazoa > Chordata > Mammalia > Cingulata > Chlamyphoridae > Cabassous > Cabassous unicinctus. Next base: position 38,425 of record JAQZBX010011643.1, on the reverse strand, counting down.
AGTAATAACACTGAATGTTTCTGATCAAAAGATACAAACTGACAGAATGGATAAGAAAACATGAGCCATCCATATGCTGTCTGCAGGAGACTCACCTTAGACACAGGGATGCAAGTAGACTGAAACTGAAAGGTTGGAAAAAGATATTTCATGCAAATAGTAACCAAAGAAGAGCAGGCGTAGCTATACTGATGTCAGAGAAAGCAGACTAAGTATAAAAAAGTGATTAGGGATGCAGAAGGCCATTATATATTGATAAAAGGGACAATCCACCAGGAAGGAGTAACAGTAATAAGTATTTATTCACCTAAGCAGGGTGCCCTAAAATACATGAGGCAAACTCTGGCAAAACTTAAAGGAGAAACAGAGATCTCTATAATAAGAGTTGGAGACTTCAACATGCCAGTCACATCAATAAGTAGAACTAGACGGAAGATCAACAAGGAAACAGAGAACTTGAACAATATGATAAATGAGCTGGACCTGACAGAAATATACAGAACATTTCACCCCAAATCAGCAGATTATACATTCTTCTCAAGTGCTCATGGATCTTTCTCTAGGATAGACCACATGTTGGGCCACAACACAGCTGTCAATAAATTCAAGATTGAAATAATACAAAGTACCTTCTCTGATCATAATGGAATGAAGGTGGAAATCAATAATAGGTGGGAAAGGGGGATATTTGCAAATATATGGAGGCTAAACAACACACTCTTAAAAAATCAGTGGGGTACCCTGCTTAGGTGCACTGAAGCCTAACAGATGGAATAAACAGTTTAAAGATAAATCAGAAATTTCCATGTAAAAGAAACCCTCTGATATGAACATTTGATGAATGGTGGTGGTAACATTTGTTGAAGGACCCTAAAGAAAACTGTGCTGCCTGTGTACTTTCTAGAAAAACCCAAGTAGGAGCAGTTACGTAGTGATTGACCATCTGATTTTTCTGGTCGATTTCATTTATATAATTAGGACTCATGGATTTAAATGCTCTCCAAGGCCCCTCTAGCCATGACTTTATGATTCTCTAACATTTTTTAGACTTGCATTCTTATTATATAGATGACAGCAACATAATAAGACAAACATATCTGTTCAGCACAAAGATTTTTAACATGAGCCTAAAAATGACAAAAAGAAAGCCCTCTCGTATCTCAGAATACTTGTAACATTATTAACACCTTTACTAACATTCTCTGATTTCTTGAAACTAGTGTCTATTCCCCACAAACAATATAACTGGTCTGCAGATTGCCCCTTCCCAGGTTATAAATACCTTGGTAAGCCCTAATACTCATCCTCGCCAGCCAGCACTTCCTGAGCCTGGCCTCTAAGATGGCCTCTCCCTGCCTCAGTTGCCTCAGCTGCCAAATGGGGATGTTAAAAGCAACCCCGAAAGGTATGTACAATGAGCATAGCTGACTTAGCAATAACTTAATCCTAAATTATTATAGATACAATGAAGAGTAGGCAGACAGCGACCACACTATTTGAACATTATAGATATCATCGCAGTTACAAAGAATCCACAATTAAAGGAGAGAATCACAGTCGAAGCAGAAATAGTCCCTCATTCCCTTGGCTAGCCACTAGAGTTACACTATCTGTTCCTGTGCCTGTAATTCAAAGTGTCATCATGCCCCCGGGCGTAACTACCCAACAGCCATCACCACAACATTTCACAATACGTTATTCAACGCCAGCACTAGTGCAGAGCAATGGAGGGCCCCAGATACGACGTGCTCCTCCTCACGCCAGTAGCTGGAACTTGACAAAGGGAATGAAATGAAAGCAGGGCTGCTTTGAAAAAACTGAGAAAGAGCAAATCAACGTAAATCAACGTGACAACCTCCTGGGTTGCAAATTATTCCCAACTTAAATTTTCAGCGACTGAGAGTTACTACTCAGATACAAAGAATAACAACAGTGACCTGAAGAAACCACTAAAGTCGTCAAAGCATTACAAAGCCTATGTGCTCTTTGATCATACTTTTCAATCCTGCTCAAAAGGACTAAACTCCCTCACTTTAAACCTGAGCCTGGGCCTCAGGTTTGAGTAGGGAGCACTTCAAGCCGGGTGGACAGAGCCTGAGAAAGTCTTGTGGATTTTGCTTTCTATTTTTTTTTTTAAGGTTATACATATGCACATAAAATGTCAGCGTCTATATTTTAGCAACCTCAACATATGAAATGATGAGGTTTAAACAGTAAAATAACAATATAATGGGGGAAAAAGCCTTGCCCCTGGCAGAGCATATTATAAACATCAAGGAGTGCCAGTGTAAACCTGTATTCAAGAGACTGGCTTCTTTGTCAGGCAATGCCTTTCTTCCAAAACATCCTTGCTGCCATATGTCTGCACCCAGCCAGCTGCAGATCTAATAAGAGAGTTCTTATTCACGCTGTATAATGTTTTACAGGTTTGCCACGGGGGTCACTCGCTGTGAGCCCTGTACGTCAGAGTCAGAGTTCTAACAAACAGAGAGCAGAGAGATGCCAAGAAACGGAGGTTGGGAGGGGGAGGACAGAGGGAAAAGAAGGGAAACAGGGTAGCGAGCTCACAGCCTTTCTGTTTATCTTGTACTCAATGCCAGAAGGAATGCTTTCATTATTAGGGGAGAAGAAGAGAGCGAAGTGGATGACCATTAAGCTGCGTAAACATTATCATCAAATATAAGGTTAGAAATGCTGAGCTAATTCTTTCCTGACTATGTTTAGAAAGGGAAGAAGCACTCATCGCTTCAGATATTCGGTAGCTATTTAATTATGCTTTTGTTGCGTTATTCATCACGCTAAAAGTACAAGGGGAAAAAGTGTTTCCTAATGGCTTTAAAACATTCATATATCTTATTAGGTTCATAATTTACGTCAATGAAGGGCCTTGGATACATCAATTACAAATATTATATTTTCAATATAAACTTGTACTGATGTAAAATGAAATTCAGCAAGTAAAAAAATAAAATCAGTTTAAGACTAGCACTATACAAAAAGGTACAAAATGTTTACAAAACGGAATGGATTAATGGATGAGGGTAATGGTAGCCCAACATGGTAAATGTAAATAATACTGTGGAATTGTACTTAAAGATGGTTAAAATGGCAAATTTTATGACCTAAAAATACACACTACCTCCATAAAATTAAAAAACAAACAAAAAAATTGGATGACATCTTTTACTGAGTCTCAATTACCCACACACGCCTTCTCATGAACAAATGCATTAAGTAGGTCTGTAGCGCATTCATGGAACATGGATTTCTGCTTCAGATACTTAAAGGTTCAGAACTTGTTACATATGCCCATATCATTTTCTTTTCCTATGCTGGCTTGCTTTAATTGCAGTGTTGTTTTGGGTTTTTTTTTTGGACAAATTTGATATGGAAAATGGATTTTCAGGTAGGGGTTGGAAAATTTAATCACTAGAAAATTGAGTTTAACAATCAATATGACCACAATAAAAAGGAAACATTTCTGGATCATTAAAATATGAAATCTAAAAGCCAAGGACAAGTGCATACAGAGTTGCTGACTAGAAGTCAACCTGAGAATAATATCAGAAGGGAGAAAAATAATTTTACTGGGAGAAAAATAGCATCAACTATACAGAAGATGAGAAATTCCTATTAGGTGCCAAAGCCATAAAGGAGGTGAAGGTATGTACCAAGCATCCGGCGAGAGGCCCATGTCGTAAGAGAGATCACCGACAATCATCTGTGTGTGAACTGACAGGGGCTACAGAATTTATCGGTGTGTTTTATGTGTTTGAAGCCTCACCAACTTCAAAACAACGTCCTAGAGTAGGAGATTATTTTCTTTTACTTGGAAACTTCTTATTGTTTTTCGTCCTTGCTTAAAAATACTCAGAGAGAAAAAAGCAAACATCTCCAACGGGAAGTTCTTCTTTGGCTCTCAGTGCTGACATGATAGTTTTGGTGACTCACGCTCTGGTTTTACAGTCTTGGTTCTGATTTTGCCATCTCTTTTTCTCTTTCCTCTCTTCCAATTGTTTAACCTCTCCCTCTCTTAGAAGTACGTTTTTGTAAACTCAGCCGCAGGCCTAAACCCCAGAAAACCAAGTAATATTTCTGCAAAGCCTATCAACCTTTAATATCATCCTTCACTGTATTAAAAGCAACCAGTCAGCACTAATGTGACCTGATAAAATAGCAAACTCTTCCTAAGACTAAAGCTTCTACGGCCAGGGACTGGTGAGAGATTTTGAAAGAGTGACTCTGACATTAAAAAAGTCTTTGCTTAAATGACATTCCAAGTTTCTTCAATGGAAGCATCTTAGAAAGATATTCTGTAAACACACAGTGATAAAGTGAATCAGATGATGTCAAAAAGACCCAAGAGAATTCATGCTGAAAGATTTGGAAAAGGACCAATAAAATTCTTAAAACCAATTTCTAATCCTTCAAATCCCACCATTTTGGCACATTAAAAGTCTCTCAAATATAAAATTCAGCATGATGGTGGTACAAACAAGAATATTAAAGATTTAAATGTGGTTGTTACACAGTACACTTTTCTAATCATGCTAGGAAACCTCATTTAATCCTCACAACAACCCTGTGAGGTAGGTATATTATCATTCCTTTATTCAAATGAGGAAACTGAGGCACAGAGAGGTTAGTAACTCGCCCCGTGGTCCAGAATTGCTACGTGGTTCCATTCTCCCAACCACTAGGCTTTGTTGCACAGTGATAACTCCTAAGGACCAGAAAGTGGGGGAGGTAGATTAGGGGTTTACAGAGGTCGTCCAAGATTCTGGAATGTTCTTTCTTTACGCTCAGTGGTTGATATATGGGTGCTCTTTTCATATTTTATTTTTGTGGTTGCTATTAATATTTTAAATATATACATGATATATTTACTCTCTTTAATGCATGATATATTCACAATTTTAAAAATTTAAAAGAAGGAAATGCTTATTATGGCATACGTGGCATCTTAACTGAATTTGAGATTTAGGCAAAGAAACTTGCCATCTTTTAGCGAGCACATACTGTGATCTTTGTCACATTTTAAAAGGGACCTAAAGTCTTCCCTTTAAGCAACAAACTGAGATTACTGCAACGTCTTCCTCCAGACAGCCTCACAGCTGGCTTCCTCCCATCAGTCACGTGCTCAGAGAACGTCTCTTCCAAGAGGCCTTCCCAGACCATCCCATCCAAAACTGCATCACTTTATCCCCTTTCTTCTTTCCCTGCTTTGTTTTCTTCCTAGCACATTTCCCAGTGCTTCCCAGTGCATTGACTCATTTGTTTATTAAGTATATTTGCAGCAGTTCTCTATGGCTCTCCTGCAATCCCCTGGAGGGCTTGTTAAAACCTTGCTGTGCCCCTCCCCAGAGCGTCATATTCAAAAGCTCCGGGGTGTGGCCTGAGAATCTGCATTTGTAACATTCCCAGAGGCTGCTGATGCAGCCTGTCCAGGGCCACACCTTCAAAACCCCATCCTTCAGAGTATAAGCTCCAGGAGGGCAGAGCCTCAGGGCTCGGCCAGCGAGGGAGCACCTGGCTTAGAAGGCACCAACGGCGCTCAACAACAGCGGCTGAACAAATTAATGAAAAAAAACCTGTTATAATAGACCAGACATTTCTATGGGCAACAGATAGAAATAATTCATCTCAAACATTTCTGAAACAAAGTGCAGCATAAATACATCTTTTTAAAATGGGCCTCTTGCCAAATTGGCATTACCAATCCAGTGCACTGATAATGGAGAAATCCCTGTCCACACAATACATACACATATGCGGCTACACAAAATGCAGATTCCTTCTTTAACTGACACATGGTCAATAATCATTAATTCACAACTGGTACTCAATTAATTTAAACCCACTCAACACTCAAAATCTCTAGCTAAAATGTCTGATTGGTTTCCTAACATCTATGGTTTCCTAGATTTTGATTTTTTTTTTTTCATTTCTCCATTCCTCATATCACCACTCCTCTTTCCAAACATAAATCAGTTATTGTTGCTTAGCAGCTAGATTTTGTAGCAATCCCTAGCTCCAAAAGATGTGTACAAATTTAAAACCATGCCCGCTGTCTCCTTCCTGAAGAATCAGCCTGTTTCTGGATACCTGCGCGTTAATCTGATACTTACCAGCCCAAGAGAAAGGGAAGGCACTAGAGAGAGAGCCAGGAGTTGGGCAAGCCAGTCTTTGAGAGAGAAGAGGAGGCAACACACCCAATGAAAAGGAAAGGCAAAACACGCCGCTGTCCTTGGAATAAAATATGTTTGTATCCACGTGAGGAGCAGAGGCCAGGCTTTTTAGTCCAAGCTGTGGGTGGACACGAAGAATGTTCCACCAGAGAGAGGGGGGCGGGACGTGCTCCGAGTCACAGAGATCCCCACCCTGTTCCTCTCCCTCGTCCTCTTTGAAAAGCATGAGGCCCGTTCGGGTTGCCAAGTACAGAGCAGGGAACGGCTCCCGCCACAAAACACGCTAGTACTTCTGCAGGGACTTCTCCCACCTGCGCTTGGCTCTGCTTTCGCCGTGCCTGGCTCTGACCCTGCTCCTCGTTCGCCTCAGGGCTGAGAGGTGAATGTGAGCAGGAGGCTGGGAAGTAGCGGAGGGACCACGGGAAGCAGAGCCAGGAGGGGCAAAGAGAAACCGCTCCTGGGAGCGGGCTTGGGGGTGACCTTGAAAGCGGAGCCAGATATGAAGAGTTGAAAATGAAGACATCCTGTCAAATCGGGGCCACATCCTGGAAATGATTTGTCAATTGATGAGGCATCTGTCACCTTACTTTTTGTTTTCCTAATTAAAACAAATCAACAATTGAAAAACAAAATGTAGCAAAAACTTCCAGTTCCATTGGCAGATGTGATAAGCCATTATAATTATTTTAAGTATCTCCATGTGTCTCTTGGCTGACTTATTTATGGTGAATTTCTACTCCTATTCTGGCTGATACCCAGCACACACCAGGGTGGAACTCTATTACTTCCAAGTAAATGTGCGCTCAGGAAATAATAAAGCGAATATTAACAAAAGTTCAAGTGAAACAATTAGCTAAATTTGCTGTTGATTTTAGCTTCTGAATTTCTTCAGGAATCATGATGTCATTGCCTAGCCTAAAACTAACCCTCCTTGGCTCCACATTACTTACAGAATAAAATTCCAATGTATTTACAGTGGTGCAGATGGTTTTTCATTATTTCATGCCTCAACTCTACCTCTTCAGTTGTGTCTCCTTATATCCTGTGCTTCAGTGATACGGTACTTCTTGAGTTTCTCCGAATATATTGGGTTATTCGTTACTGATACCGATGCCTTACGGTGCAGCACCCAGGCTTCGGAGTTAAACTGAAGGTTCAAATCTTGGTCTCTGACTGAATAATGATGTGACCTTTGGGCAAATTTCTTAAACTCTGAGTCTTGGTTGCACAGACCCAAAATGAGGAAAAAGATATCTACGTCCCAGCAGGACTGAGAAGATGACGTCTTTAAAGGGCTTAAGGAGCCACCTGTTGCCCTCAGGTCTCTCCTTCCTTGCTCACCCCTCTGCCAGCTCCTGCCCTTCTTTCAAAACCTGCCCCCAGAGTCATCTCCCAGGTGAAGCTCCCTCCATTTTGCCTTAAGCCAGATAAAAAGCACTTCTTCCTTTTCCATGCAAAACTGTGCCTTGTGATTTTTGCACTTTCTTTTTTACCATGTAGTCCATTTATTTACATTCCCATCTTCATTAATCAGTAGTAAATTCCTTTGGCAGTCTGGAGCCATGTGTCCCTGGAAAAACAGGCTCTTAATCTTAAACTGTCCCTGTGGGTGTGAACCCATTGTAAATAGGACCTTCTGATGAGGTTACTTCAGTTAAGGTGTGGCCGAAGTGGAATCCTGTTACTGGAACCCTTTAGAAGAAGAGTGAAATTCAGACGAGAAGGAGAAAGCCACAGGAAGCTGCCAGGAGCTGGAAGGCAACAGGGCCCAGAAGCCGAGGCAGGAGAGGCTGCCACGTGCATTGCCATGGGACAGGACAGCAAGTGACCGAGCATCACAGGCAGCCAGCCCAGAAAGCCCCAGTCTTCTGGGGAAAGCATCGCCCCAGTGTTGTCTTGATCTTGAACTTCTAGTCTCAAAACCACGGGCCAATACATTCCCATTGTTTAAGCCAAGCCCTTGCATGGTATTTGTTTTAGCATCTAGTAAACTAAAACAGTTCCTAAAGGCATGAGGTACTTGCTGTGTCTATATTATCTTTGCATTCCAAATACTTAAATTAATACTTGCTACACAGTAGGTACTCCATAAATGAATAATAAATAAATGGATATAGAGGTCAAATTTTATACAAACTGTTCTATTAGCACATGGAAAAGATGATTTTTTAAATATCACTATCCTTCACTATTATAGATATTTTAAATTGAGATACACCTTCATTATAGAGATTTATCAAAATCTGACGACATCCTGGACACTGTGGATATAAAAAAACCAGGACGTTCCCTGGCGGGGTGGCACTGCTTGCAAGGTTGCCGGGCTGCTACATGCACACCCCCAGGGGGTGCCACTCATAATTGGGTGGCTCTCAGCGCTGTACAACTGGAATCTCCAGGCACACTCTCTGACAACTGCTTGCTTTCAAAGAGGGACTTTCAAAATGAAAGTAAGGGGAGAAAAAATCACCATCTCCATAAGTATGACAAAGTCAAAGGACAGCTCCACAAGACGCCCCTTAAGTCGCATAAACTACGCTAAACAATCACTGAACTTCCAGCTCTCGTAGAGAAGTCAGCATTACTCCCAAAGTGATAGGAAAGTACATTTTACAATCTGTTCTAGAGCAACATTGTCCAACACAGTAGCTACTCACCACATTTACATTAAAATCAATTATAGTGAGATAAAATGAAAAATTCAACTCCTCACTTGCACTAGCTACATTATTTCATGTGTTCAAGTAGCTACAGACATAGAACATGTTCCTGACCATAGAAAGCTCTATTGGACAGTGTTGCATATAGATGATTAAAATGAAAATCTGTTTTTAAAACATCTAGCTATGATTCTGTGTTCATGTAAATTCATTATTAATTGGATTATTGACTGCTGCCAAAAAAAAAAAAAAAAATTAGTCACCATTTTCCTCTACATGGAAGAGGAAAAAAAAAATCTTCAGGTCTGAAATATCCATTAATCTTGCTTTCTTTGTTTACAATCCTGGAATTATTGAAAAGTTTTGCTTGATAATAGAGCAATTTAATTAATTTTAAAAAGCAGTCGTCTCTTCATGTTTTTTTTTTACTTCTTTTTGCTATTTTTTAAAGTTGGTTATTTTCTTAGAAACAGGCAAAGGGCTAAAGGTACTTATACTTGGAGATCTTCTTCCAGAAGGACCCTAATTTTTTCAATATTAAACATCCCTGGAAGTTTTAAATGAACAGTTCAGTCATTATCTTATCAAGGATTAGAAAATGTTCCAAGTGTCCCCTCCCATTATAAAGATAAACTGATTCTTAATTGGTTCATGTGAAAAACTCTGTCCCCACAGTACATGTGAGACTACTGAGAGAATCTCTCTATAAGCAGTCTCTGACCAGTGAGCAACCAGGCCTTTCTGAGGTGCACTGGAGAATTCCCTTTACCATTGTGGGACAAATTAATTGTGTCTCCAAATCTGTCAGGAGATACAAATATTCAGGCATATTTTTAAAGTGTAAAGGAATGGCCCCTGCCAGAGTAGCTGTTACCAAGGAGGTAGGAACATGTCCTTGCCTGTCTTCAGAAAAGAACATGGCAGAATCAACGTTTCTCAAAATGCCGTCTTGGACCACTTACCTAGGACTCCCTATGCCAGGAATGTGCTACTAAATGCAGTTTCCTGTGGGCCCTCCTCAGGATCCCAGGTTCATTAAATCATACTCCTAGGGATGGGGCCTGGGAATCTGCATTGGTAAGTTAGGAGGAGATTCTAGTTTGACAACCACTGTTACAATAGCAGGACCCAGGGAAAAGGACCTTGTGATAGATTACCCCAACGTACTGAGCTTGAAGATACAACCTGCTATTTAAGACAATTTCAAAGATTTACAATACCAGATCTGCAGATCATATTCTAGTCTCTTCATTGTGTGTACTATATTCAAAGAATATCCAGTAGTGAGGTCGTAATAAATATCCAGTCTGCTGCATGGGGGAGCTGTGAAAAACTCACCAGAAAATCAGTAAAGAAGCCTATTTATGTCATCATGGTGACTATCATGGATTGAATTATGTCTCCCAAAAAGATATGTTCAAATCATAACCCCCAGTCACATGAATGTGCTCTTATTTGGAAGTAGGATATTCAAAGACGTTATTCATTAAGATGAGGCCAAACTGGATTAGGGTAGGCTCTAATCCAATAGGACTGGTGTCCTTATATGCAGAGGAAATTGGACAGAGAGAAAGAAGGGGCAGAGATTGAGTTATGCCACAAGCCAGAGAACCCCTGTCACCACCAGAAGCCACAGAACTTCAGAGAAAGCCAGGCCCTGCTGCTGACTTGGTTTCAGACTTCTAGCCTCTAGAACCACGGAAATGATACATCCCTGTGGTTTAAAGCCGCCCAGTTTGTCTTACTTTGTTTTGACCCCTCTAGCAAACGAACACATTGCCCATCATACCATTGAGAAAACTATTCAAAACATAAACGATTACAGTCACTCAAAATTTGTGAAAACAAAGCAGACCAAACAAAGAGTGACAGTTGCCCCTTTACTTCATACTGTTCCAAGAGCCACAGTAACCCCAGTTCTCCAATCCCTCCTTCACATTGTCGACTGGCCTGGAAAAAGGGCCACATCTTATTTTGCTAGTGTGTTTTATTCCCCGTGCTGGCATCACTTTAGCTGTTAAGCCAAACCTTATTGAATGGATGGATGGTTGGATGCCTCAATGATAACAAGAACTATAAATGGCACTTGTTGCTATGAATCAAACAATTTCAAAGGTACTTGCTAGCTCCCAGAACTGCATCAGCAAGTATGAAATAGAAGGAAGTACTCCTGACTGGTAGTCAAAAAAATTTGGCTTTCCTTTCAACTTTGCCATTCGCTAAATGCTTCCGCAACACGTGCGTGTTCTCTCTCTGGGAAACTGCTTCCCAGCTGTAATGGAAGAGGCGAGACAAGATGATCTTCCTGCTTGGAAATTCTGTAATTTATATTGGGGGAAAATAGCTCCTCATCCTAGCTATTGCTTTCAGCTATTTTTTTTTTTCTTTGCAGAATAAAGTAAATTCTCCTTTCAGCTAGACTCTTTTCAATAAAATTCCTCTCAATGCAATTTATCTTGGCGATTCATTAAAATTCCTACTGGCCATTGTAATCAGTTAAGCTTAACTACTAAAGCAAAAAATAACTTAGAACATAAAACCAATTTGATTTGGTAAACATCTTCACTTTTAATTTAATCACAGCAAAGGCAAATCGAAAAGTTTAAAGGAACCTCATTTGAAAATAGCTTGAAAAACCCATACGAAATGATTTAGCAGAAACAAAAGATATTTGAGGTTTCTTTTTTCACATATGTGAAGATATAAGTATTCTACATTCTGCATGATTACTTTGGTTATAATACATTTGAAAGTACAACTAGCTATGCACATTACATGATTATCTTACTAGCTCTTTGGTGGTGCAAATTGGGTAAATCATAGTTTAGTTTTACATTTCCACTTATTTTAAGTGCTACTGTAAATAGGAAATAAATGAATTTCATCAATAGTTCATTAATTGACATCTCATCAAGCAAGACAAGACCTGGGGATATTACTACCTAGTGGAGGCAAAGATTGCACTAAAATAAATACTGATGTTAAATAGAATACTCCCTATTCATCCTTTTCCAGGGTTTGAATAAAAATCCATGGGAAAAAACAACCAATGTGTCTCTTTTCAGATTTCTATAATGCTTATTATCACTTCTTCTAGCACTACCCTAGCTGAGTACAAGTCAAAAACCATCCTTGTCCTGGCCTGACCACAGGGCACAGGCAAGCCAACTTCTGCAACAAACTTTCCACACCCCCCAGGAAGTTTGCAGTACCTTCACCTGCTTTGGAATCCTGGGTTAGCCAGAATACTCCAAGTGCACACGAAAAGGTCACAGCTCATTTTAGACTCTCCCAAGGGCAGAGATGGGGTGTCCAGATGGCTAGAACCTCCAGTCTCTGATTATCTAACACAAAATACTGGCTGTCTGCCTGGAACTTCTCAAATCACTACTTATAGAAATGTAAAAGGTAGAGTTTTTAACCTAAGGAGTCGTGTATCTCCATCAACATCTGATTGGCCAAAAAGGAATCAACATAGTACGTATTTGACACATATACTGATGCCATGAATTCAGAAGCACATTGAACATGTGTTATAGGTACATTATAATCATCATCAATCACCATTTCCTGGGTACCAGTGTCCTAGACCCTTAACCTATATTGCCTCATTAAATTGTTATAATTACAATCTGATAGATACAATTGAAATCATTTTACATTGACTCAGGTTAGGTCACATGCCAAAGTCACACAGCTAGTAAGATCCTGAGCTAGAGTATAAGCCAGATCCATCTTCAAAGCTTCCATGTTTTTCCACTATACTTCACTGCCTCTCCAGCTTTGCCACAAGGCTTAATTCTCAATAAGTACATAATTTACACAAATTAAGTTATCACTGAATAAATCTATAACTGAACATCTTAAATAACAACCACAGATCCAAAATATAAGACTCAGCAAGTTGAAATGGCTTTTTCAAGGTCACATGGCTATAAAGGTGGTAGCACCAGGACTGACGTCCAGTTCCATGGACTTCCAGGGTGGTGTTCTTTCCGAAACAGTAAACCTTTTGTAGTAGCACATATTCTCATACGTTATCAACTGTGCTTAACTGTAAACACTACACAAAAAATATAATCCACACATCTGGCATGTGGCTTTCTTGAGATGAATGATTTTTAAGAAATTGAATCAAACTGAAATGTTTTTTCTAGTTTATAAAAGAAGATACTATTCCTTACAAAGTACATCATTCATATCCGAGGATGATTTGAAAATAAATCGATAGCCAAGACTTAGTATTTGGTATAGACTAAAATGCTATTTACTCGATTATGCCTTGAAATTTTTGATTTCTTTGAAAAATTCAAATGCAAGAAATAAACATAAAAATGAAAACTTGCCCATATTCAACAAAGTACTGAAAAGTAATAGAACAAGACTAGAAATCATGTAACCTAAGTAAAATATTTTACATTTGAGAAAATGCACATTTAGAGAGATGAAATAACCTACAGTAAGATATTAGTTCTCAACCTCAGCTGCATATTGGGGTCACCTGGGGAAGATTAAAAAGCATGGAGCCTGGTCCCACCACCACAGATTCTGATTTAATTGGCTTAAAGTACACGTTGGGTATTGGGGGGATTTTTACATCTTCCCAATGATTCTAATGTGCAACAAAGTTTGCATAAGTCCCTTGCAGATGGTTTGTTGCAGAAGTTGGACAAATGAACAGTTTCCTCAGTCTCAGGTGTGTGCTTTATTCATTAGATCTTTTTTCCTCTCAAATAAAAAAAAAAAAACAAAAAACAAAAAAACTGCAGCAGTACTGTGAAATCGACAATATTCTCACTCTGAAATGGTTTAACCTCATTTAATCACATTCTTTACATTCATATTGACTGGTAAATTGACTAAAGTTTGAATATCTCAGTAAATCTTATCGGAATCTGCATCTGATGCCTTAAAACTGCTCTGCGTGGTTCTGTGGGGTTTAATAAAAAATATATGTATCAACACAGTCTCCTAAAAAGGAGACAGATCAGAATGTCATCAAAATTTCGGATTCTTGATAACTCTAAAGTAATCTTTGAGTAAATATTTCCACAAATTCCGTAAGAAACTATTATAATTCAGGAAAAATATAATCTGGCAATTTGTAACTTAAGGAAAATGATACAGAATCTATGTATAGTATACACTCACTATTCCATGTGCTGAATTCTTTATCCAGAGTTGGGAAAAATGCCATTGACAGTTTTTTGGGATGCTAAAAGATTCTAAGAGGCTTTAATTTAAAAAATAATTTTCTGACTTTCAAATCAAATTCTCATTACAGAATTTGCAACACTGATAGGTAAAGGACCAGGGAGTGACCACTATTAAAGATTGTGGTTTCTCATGATCAAAATCATGGGCCTATTTTAAAAGTTTAAAAGAGTTACTCATTGTCATGTCTTTACAAGTGTCAGGGAATGGACAAAAGAGATTACAGAGTGTACTTTCAGTGGGAAATTTCTGGGGATTTCTAGCAATTCTTCTGGGGAATTTATAGGAATGTACATCTCTGATTGGTTTTGACTAGACTATTTTACAATCTGATCTTAAGTAATAGAAAACTGATAGAAATGCAAAAGGTTTTGCCCACAGCACTGCAAATGATTCCTGTTCCTGGCAATGCAAATTAATTTTGTCTGGTTGGGAACATAAATTTCTGAAAGTCAAATTCTCATTTCAACTAGGCTTAACATCTTACTGGTTCCTTCATTAATTAAAGGAGTTAGATAAAATTCTGACTCATGTTCATTTTATAATTCTATGGACCATTTGACCTTTATGGAAAATTATATTTTAACATAGGAAAAATGGTCTATAGACTCCAGAATCATGCTTTTGTGAGAATAAATAAAATGCATTATATCATGAGTATTCACTATTTTCCTTTTCACTAAAATATGACTAGCAGAAAGAGTCTTAAGAATTATTTCAGATTTTCTTACTAGGTTTCAAGTTGATGCAAACTACACTCTAAACACCAACCTTTCAAATATTTTTTACTAATTTAGCCAATGGATCAAAGCAAGTGACTTCATACAATGGTGCTCTAAAGAAAAAATATTTCTTTATAAAAATTCGATGTTACCCTTAATATTTCTTATCATCCAAAGCCAAAGTTAATCCATCCTGAGCTTTGGAACTTTTTTGGGCATTTCTAGTCAAATGTCCCTCTGAACCTTAAGCTGGAGTTCAAGTCATCATACCCCGTAACTCCCAAGCCCTGCATTCAAACCTGTGCCTTCTCCTGGCTGCTTCTCACAACAGGCTGCATAGCACTCCTAGCCCCAGGACCTTGCTTCAGCTCCACTGCCAACCACCTCATCTAGAACTAACAACGCTCTTTATTCCCATTCCCACTGCAGCTAAAAGTCAGGAGCTCTTCATCGGTGTTCCTACTGGTTTCCTATCTCTGATCTTCCCATTTCAAATTCATGGCCCTCACACTCGGCCAGAATGATCTACTAGAAATACAACTCTGACCTTGGCACAGCCCCGCTTCAATCTCGCCTTGGTCTCAGTGACAGGATAAAGGATCCTAAGCGCTGTGTACAAGACCCCCCACCACGCGGTCTTGCTCCCTTCTGCATCCTCACCTGCCACACGATTGTGCGGCAGCCAACGGGATGCGGCTTCCCTGCCTTTCCACTGTTCCTTGCCTTTTACTCTTTCTGCCCTGAAAACGTCCTTGCTCCCCCTAAACCTACACCTACGTGCCTGGCTACCATTTTGAAAACACAGTTCAGGGCACAATCACTTAAACAGCTTTCCAGGCTGGTACCTATTTCAAGGCTATATGTATTCAAAGTATCATGTACACACTTTTATTGTTATACTAAAAGAGCAAAACGATTGTAATTATCTGCTTAGACATATAGCTCCCTTTACTGGGCCGTGATCTCCTTTAGGGCACAAATTATATCAATTCAATTCAAAGTGTTATAAATTTTCAAAGCCTGTTATATAATAAGTTCAGCACCTCCACACAATTAAGCAATATAAAGACTACAAGGTTAGATCTATTTTCAATCCCTGCCTAAAATATTTGCATTAAAAAATGCAGTAAGAAAAATTATAGTTATTCACTTAACATGCTAAATTTTCTTAGTGCAAAGGCTCTTCTGTTGTCATTAACAAGTAACACCATAAAACAACTAATAAATTGATATATGGATCAAGAAATGGTTTCCTAGACTCTCTTCCCTAATGACATTCTTACCACCGGTGGGACACAGAGGTAAGATAAGGGGGGCACAAGGAATTTTTGTAAATATTTCTTAGATATTCAAATACAATCTCCTGTTAAATGAGAATAATCCCCATGCTAAATGCTTCCTTTTGACCACTCTTTCCATCATATATTAAACTGCAATTTTTTCTTCATGTTGGTTGGTTGCAACCATAAACACTAAATATTTCACCAAATCCCCCATATTCTCTGCTGTTCCTCACCTACCTCAAATATTTCTAACATGCTACGTTAACACAGTTTACTGCTAAAATTATATAAATGTATATCTATAAAAGATAAATAAAAAAATATATGCTGGAATACCTATAATCATGATTTGATTTTATGATATTGGAACCCAGAACTTTCAATAGAATAAACTGTAACATGCAAAACATGAAAGATCAAGAATCACTGCTCAAAGGTATATAGCATCTTACAAAATAAATCATTAGGCAGGAGAAGAACAGGCCTTCAGCAATATCCTTTGGTAGAAATGACTATGTAATTAATTCTGCAAAAAGAACAAAACACATTTATTTGAAAGAAGTCCAAGGGACTAAGAATCCAGCGATTCCTAGTCTGGATAATGCTACAGTTTAAAATGCACATATTAAGATCATGTTAGGTAGTGCCAAAATAATGATAAACAATAAGCTTTGCATTGAGTGAACAATGTCCTTAAAGCCCGACATTGCCAAATCCTTGACCACGCTTAGGGAACCACAACATTAGCCAATGTGATGCAGTAGCAGTTTCCTAAACAGTACTCTGAGGCCCCGGATAACATTAAATGTAGGCCTTAACATGCTCAGAAATTCCTGGGAAGTCATTTTGTTCATAGCATAAAATGTGCCATATTCTCCCAGATATTGCATCTGTAATTAAAATCATGCTCACGGAGCCCTTCTGGGAGATGGGATTTCTAAAACCCCAGATATTGACATTATCGAGTGTGGAATATTCCACCAGCTTCCTTTGATGAAAGAATTCCATCAGCCTTTGAGGGTCTCTAAGAGGAGGCACTCAGCAGATCAAATTTTTACTAGTTGGATCTGTCTTCATCTCTTGATACCACAATGCCTTCATAATTACTAAAGAGTATTTGGCTTGCAGTGTGGCTTTTTATTTTTTATATACATTTTTTGTTTTACACAGTTTAACTGAAAAGTTGTGAATAGAGTAGAGAGTTCCCATATACCTCCCACCAGAGTTCCCCCTATTGTTAACATTTTACATTACCGGAGCACATTTTTCACAACGAATGAACCAAATTGACTGAACCATTATTAACTAAAGCCCATACATTTTTCAGATGTGCTTAGCTTGTGTCTCCTATCTTTTCGTGGTGCTTGTTCCAGGATCTTATCAGGACACCACAAGGCATGTAGTTGCTCCTTCTCCGCAGGTTCCTATTTGCTGTGAGTTTCTTGGCTTTGTTTGCAATAACCCCGACAGTTTTGGGTACTGGTCATGTGTTCTGTAGGGTCTCCCTCTAAATTGAGATCTAATGTTTCTCTAATGATTTTAATTGGACTTTGGGTGTGGGGGGAGAAGACTGCAGAGGTAAAATGCCATTCCCACCATGTCACATTAAGGCATATACTATCCACACGACCTGTCCCTGTTGTTAACCTCGACCACCCGGCTGAGGCCGTGTTTCCAAGGCTTCCCCACTGGAAAGTGACTCTTTCCCCCCATTTCCAAACTACACTCTTTGGAAGGAATCACTATGCACATCCAACATGTAAGGGACAGAGTTCTGCTCTACCTCGAGAGAAGTAGTCACATAAATGATTCGAAATATTTCTACATGAGAGATTTGTCTATTCTGCAACATTTATGCATTTATTTAATCATTTATTTCTACCAGTATAGATTCATGGATAGTAGTTTACACTTTGGGTATAATCCAACACTATTTTATTTCTTTTGTTACTCAGATTGTTCCAGCTTTGGCCACTGGGAGCTCTTTCAGTTGGCACCTGCATCCTATGAACTTATCCCCATCATTGTGTGTGTGTGTGTGTGTGTGTGTGTGTGTGTGTGTGTGTGTGTTTGAGGACTTCCTAATTTTCTGACAATAAAAGATGCTCTAGGCTCATTAAAAAAAAAAAAAATTCCCTGCCCTAGACTTACAATCAGCCATTTCTCCAAAAAGTTCTGGTTCCTTTTATTGGGGATAGTATTAGAAACGAAAATGTGGATGCCGGGTGTGCTCATTGCTATTGGGGTGTGGTTACTTGTAGATCATCTCAGCTGACAGAACAAGGAAAAGGGGTGTGTATACTAACCCATGTTCATACATATGAGTTCTCTATGTATCCATCTCCCTCGATATTAAGTCTTTATTTTGGTGTCTTCAACCAAACCAAAAATGTTCCTTCCCCATAACTGACCACCCAGGCAAGCAGATTCCATTTTTGAACTGACGATGGTTTGGATGTTGCAGTGCAGAACTTCCTTTGCCAAGGCCTCCTTGTGGCTGCCTTGCTGACTCGTGGTAGAGTGGTTTGACAAACTCCACCATGTAGTTCACTTTCTCTGGTCCTAGCATGGACTGGGCACATGGCAATACTCCACAAATGCTTGTTGAAGAAATGCATAAAGGAATGCATATGTAGACAACACCTCTCACCTTCTCCACTCTCACAGCGTAGAGGGCTTGTTGTAGAAGCCGTCTCAACTTCAAGCCCACCTTCTTAAAGTACACCTGCAGCATATCCATCTTACGTCCTATTTCCCATCTCAGTGGAAAAGGCATTCGTTTTTAGACAATGTTAATAGCTCTACCTGGGGGTTAGATTTTTTCTCCCTGCCTCTTCAGCGAACTAGTTCCATCAGTTCTTTGCCTGCTCCATCCTGCAATTTCAAACTTCTCCATATCCGCCCTCTCTTTCTCCTCAGCACAAACAGTCCAGTCTCTCTCATCTTTTTGCAAGTATAGATTTCTATCCCCCAAAACACATTCTAATTATATCCTGTTTTTCTTTTTCTTCATAGCCCTGTGCCTTGAAAAAATAATCTAAATTACATGTCTCCACCTCCTCACCTCCCATCCACGTCTCAACTATTATCTGGGTTCTATCACTAATGATACACAATCAATTTCTACCTAAATTAAATCTAATCCCAGTGGAGTATTTTTTTAATAATTAATTGATCTAGCACATGACAAGTCAACATAAAGGGCAAACATTTTTCTATTAAACTTGTTGACAAATTTGTATAGCTATTTAGAAAAAAAAGTATATTTACATGCAAAACGACATTTATATAACTGAACTAAAAAGCATCCAAGAACTTCATTTAAAAGAACATAAACCTAAAATTTAGGAGAAAATACTCATAAAATATGTTGCTATCTGAATGGAGAAAGGCCATTTAAGAATTTTTAAAAATGAAAGCAAGATATCTATCCACAAAAGAATAAAAATAATTCACATTTCAAAAACATATTAATACATGACAAGCAATATATATGAAATGCTTTACCATTATACAAAATAAGTAAATATTATTTAAAATGTTAATGAGCAGACAATTCACAAGAGAGAAAATATAAATGACTAATAAACAAAATGCTCAGCTTCATAAGTATTAAATATATGTGAATTAAATAAGCCATCTATTCTTTTTTACCTATCAAATTTGTAAATAACTCAAATATACTTCCTAATTTTAATAAATTAAGACCAGCATTATATTAATGGCATTTAGAAACTAGTAGAAATACATATGATTTTTATTTTCTGTTCTATCCATTTCTTGATTTTCTAAGCTGCACTCAAGAGAAGAAAAAAATATTTAACAATCAGAAGGGAAAACATTAAAATCATCTAGCAACAAAAAACTGGGAGATATAAAATTATAAATTCATGGTCACACATTATGAAACAATGGAGTTGGCTGAGATACTGGCTAGAAATTTCTAGTGCCAGAAAGGCTCCCTCAACCTTGTTCTCCCACCAATTTACTTCTGTTCAATTTTTAATGGGAAAAAAGTCTTCATTTAGTTGGAAATTTTAGTATTTATAAGCAAGTACTTCCAGGATAAGTAATTCACACTAAGACATAAATGATAAAGTATTACTGCAAAAGAGGCCTTGATGAGGGAAACAGAAGGTAATGTCTCAATTGAAACAAAGAAAGTGGACACCCTCTAAGGAGAAAACCTGATGGTAAGCCAAAAGCCTGGAAGACTGAAACAGCTGTTGACACAGATGTGCTCTCGCTCTGCTATTCAAACCAAAGGCCCACTGGTCAGAAGCAGGTTAACATAGCTTTAATGGTGTTAAATTAGATATTTGGCCTGTTTGTCAGACATAATTGAATCTGCTTTTTTGAGAATCTTTTGATGACGCACAATGTCACAAATCGAACACAAGAAGGGCAGTTTAAGATCTGGTGACAGAACACATATGCTAGTGGATGAAAAATGCTGGTGTGTATGAGAAAAATATACGTAAATATACTATATTGGAATTTTATATTTTGATTTAGAGATATGAGTCCTTATCTTTAAAGGATGGCCTTTCTAAAGAATAAAATTAATGACCATATTTATGGGTTTTGACACTTAAGAGAAACAAGTACTGGAGAAAAAAACTGAAAAATCAATTTTTTTGGTATGAAATATATGGCTAATTATTTCAACTATTCAGCTTAACAAAATAATCAGAAATATGATGGTCTTAATGAGCTTTTTATGTGGCAGAAGCAGGAATCAATTCCAGGTAGTCCAATTCTATCACCATCATCATATCTTAACTCCTTAATCTATGTTGTAGCCAGGTTGTTTTGTAAATAGTAAACTGGATTCTCTAAAGGATATTCTGTCTTACTGAGTTCCTTTTTAAAAAAAATAGCATGAGATGAATATAACAAACTCTAGGAGTGCATTTTTCTGAGCTAATCATTGTTGCTTACCTAATTCATTTAACAAATATTTATTGAGCACCTATTATATGTCAGACACTATTCTAGATATGTGGGAAATATCAGCAAACAAAACAGAAAAAAAAGTAGCTACTTTTTGTAGCTAAAATCTAGTGAAAGAGACAGAGGATAAACAATGAATCTAACAGATGAAGTACATCTGTTCTATCATGTATTAGAAGGTAATAAGTACTCTGGAGGTGATAAGGTGATAGGGAGTGCAGGGGTGGGATTTCAATTTGAAATGGAGAGGTCAGGGTAAGCTACATAGGGAAGGTGACAACTGATCAGAGATTTAAAGGAATAGGCACAGAGGAGAGAAGCCATGAGGATATCTGAGGAAGAAGTGTTCCAGGCTGAGAGATGGCCAGGGCAAATGGCTTCAGGGAAAGTGTGCCCAAAACACACAAAGACGAGTAAGTTTAAGCGTCGCTCATGCAGAGTGAGGAGAAAGGCAGTAAGAGCTGAGGGGCCCAATCACACAGCGTTCTGTATGTGGTTATAAGGACTTCGACTTTTAATCTGACATAGGAAGCCATTTTGGGGGTATTGAATCAAGTTCCCCAAAAAAGGCATGTTCAAGTTCTAAGCCCTGGGCCTGTGGGTGTGAACCCATTTGTAAACAGGACCTTTGAAGACGTGTTAGTTAAGGTGAGCCCAGACTGAATGGGTGGGCCTTCATATAATGTGGCTGAAGTCCTCATGAGCAAAGGAAATTGCATGGGGGAGGAGAAGCCACAGGGAGCAGCCAGAAGCTGGAAGTCATCAGGGAGAAAAAGGAGAAGAAACCGCCATGTGCATTGCCATATGACAGAAAAGCCAAGGACCAGGGATCGCCGGCAGCCAGCCCAGAAAGCCACAGTCTTCTGGGAGAAAGCATCGCCTTGATGATACCTTGATTTTGGACTCCTCCTAGCCTCAAAACCATGAGCCAATATATTTCCATTGTTTAAGCCAACCCATTGCATAGTATTTGTTTTAGCATCTAGGAAACTAAAACATCATTGGAGGCTTTCAAGCAGTGGAATGATTTATGTCAGTGATGAGGTGGACTTAGGCTACTCTGTTGGGAACAGACAGTAAGGAATGAAGGGCAGAAACAGGGAGAAATGCAGTAGTCAAGGCTAGGCCTGATGTTAGCTTGACTAGAGTTGTAGCCATAGAGGTGGTAAGAATTCGTCAGATACTGGATTCTTTTGCAAGTAAAGTCAACTAGATTTGCCATTAGATTGGCGGTGATGTGTAAGAGAAAGAGAGTAGTCAAGGATGACCCCGGAGCCATTGGAATGGCCACCAGCAGAGATTAAGATGGCTGCAGAGGAAGCAGGTTTGGAGGCAAGATTGGGAGTTTCATCTTGGGTACGTGGAGTCTGAGATGCCTATTAGACATCTAATTCAAGAGATCAATGACTGCGGTTGGATGTATGAGTCTGGAGATCATATCAAAGGGGGTGGTCTGAGCTAGACATATAAATGTAGGAGTTCTCAGTCTGATAATTTCTAGTTAATTGAGGAAGGAAATTAAAGCATTCATTCATCATTTAACATAATGTTATGCACTATCTGAGGCTTTTCACATACCTTATTTAATTCTTATAACATCCCTGCTTTCAAAGACGTGTAAATTAAATTGTGAAAGCCTAAGCAACTCCCTGTGGCTAACCAACTTCCATTATGGCTATACATTTTGGAAGAAGCAGAACTTGGACACATATGTAGGCTTTTCCATTAGCTGTATAATCTCTCAAGGGCGCAATACATGCAGAAATGTAGCTTGCACTCTGGCTGCGATGAAGGAAAAGAGGAACCAAAAATACACAATGCAGAGCTGTGCATAATTACCCTCTAATATCATAATAAATGCTCTTAGTGATACTGAATGATTGCATTTACAACTGTGTTTAGTAACCCTTTATAAAGAAAGAATGGAAGTATGCAAGGACTTTTTACAATTTCAATCAAAATATTTAAAACATTTTACAGTTTTGTTTCTTAAATGAATATTCTTGAAAAATCACCAGTTTCTCACAAGTTACTTTATTTTGATGTCAGATATGACCCAGATTGTGTACACATATGTGAAACATTAAGTAACAAATTTCTTTAAAGCAGAACATAAAAATGGCTTAGTTGCTTGATGCCATATTTTTCAAACAAAAATACTAAAATGATTTCTCTTCCCAATCACTTGGCTTTCAAAGTTTCACATAGCTTCTATTGTCCTGTTTAAGTATATCCATATTACCTATGATGTAGACCTTTCTCAGACAATATAGCTAGTTAAAGCATCAAATACCATTCCTGAAAATGTTTATGATCTAAATTATAAATTCCACTATAAACTCAAAAACTTGACTACTAAACAGGCCACATTTGAACAAAATAGAACACTTCTTATTACAAATGAATCTAAATATGATACTATGACAAAACTCTTGCCAAATTTTTCACTGGTAAGATAGCTAATTAAAAAGTTTCATGCATTCATTTATATAGTAAATAAAATACTCAAGAACTAGGGCTATAACATCATAACCTCTCTTCATGGTGGACAGATATAGAAATAAAATTTTTCAAAATTATTCATAAGGATATATAACAATTTTTTTAAAGGAGGTACCAGGGATTGAACCTGGGACCTTGTACATGGGAAGCAGGTGCTCAACCACTGAGCTACATTCACTCCCCTAGAAGGTTATATTTTAATAAAATATATAATCATATATACAGCACCTATTTTATGAATGTACAATATACTATTCAAGAAAAATAATCTTCAAAGCAAAGATTCATATGGGTTATAGTTTTAGAGGTGGGGTTGACTCAGAAAACAAACACTGACTTAGCAACTGCATTTATAAAATAAACTGTGGAGAATTCATATTTGTTTAACCTGTTCTATACCTACAGATCCACACACATCCTTATAGTCCCTTAGCTCCTTGACCTGGAAGTAATAGATATTATCCTGTACCCTCTAGTTTTACATAATTTTCAAGTAGTCTTTGTTCACTGAAACCACAGGACTTGCTGGGGGTGCCTTCACAGACACTGGAATGTGTGCTTGTCGGGGCATTAGCCCTTGGCCTTGAGATCCTCTCATCTTCTGGTTCAGCCAGAACAACTCCACATTTGCTTTACATATGGCAGTTCCATGTAATAATTTGTCGCAAAAAGACTTCTGTTGCTTAAAAAATAACCTGGAAAACCCTACCTTAGAAAGCTCCTAATTAAAACAGTATTTAGACTTATGAAGATATCAAAAGTTTCACATTTATCTAGTAGAACTACACAATGACAAGAGGAACCAGCAATGGACACTTGGGATTAACTTTACTTCTACTAAAAGAAACAAGAACAAAGTAAATTTGCTCTGTGTCATTTACCAGAAAGTTTAACATTTGAAAAGTTAAGTATCAGTTCTAAAAAACGCTGAGCTATTTTCAGCAGTGTATGAAGACTCACTAAAGTGCGTGTTTGCATCAGGGGACAGAAAACACTGCAGAACAAAAAGCTCCTCTAACAAGGTCTAGGGAAATGCTATCTTTCACTGAGATCTTATAGGTTCTGGGAATTGAGTAAGAGAGATAGCCATACACAATTTATAGACAAGCAAATGAGGAGCAGTGACGCAAACAATGACTTACAAGGGTTGCAAAGCTAACCACCCTTGTTAACAAGTAGAGAGGGAGACTCCTAAGCCAAGCTCCTCTATGGGGCCGTGTACCCCACAGAGCCCTGTTCCTGTGTGAGGAGTTAATGTGTCATGAACTTACTGCAATTGGGTCAAGTGATAGGCCTGCTGGTTACCCACGTTGGAAGGATATCTAAATCTAAAGAATGGGGAAGCGGGTGTGGCTCAGTGGATAGAGCCCCCGTTTACCATATGGGAGGCCCGGGTTCGCGTCCCGAGGCCTCCTTGTGAGGGCACGCAGGCCTGAGCGGTGCGGTGGGCTGATGCAGCAACCTCACGGCAGGAAGCGGGTGTGGCGCAATGGATAGAGCACCCGTTTACCATATGAGAGGCCCCGGGTTCGCTTC
>JAQZBX010011643.1:0-13267 GCA_029593785.1 Cabassous unicinctus | reverse complement strand
CGTGGGCTGATGTGGCAAGACCTCACAGCAAGGGGGAGATAAGCAGACACAGAGAAGACACGCAGCGAATGGACACAGCAGCACAAGCAGCAAGGGGGGGATAAATAAATAAAATAAATAATGCCCTCGATCCCAAAATGTCCTCCTAATCCCAGAACCTGTGAATAGGTGGCAAAAGGGACTTTGCAGATGTGATTAAATTAAGGACTTTAAAATGGAGAGGTTATCCTAGATTATCCAGGTAGGTCCACTCTAAATCCCAAGGGTTTTTATGAGGAGGAGGTACGGGGATGAGAGACACGATGAAGACGTCTGAAGACAAGGGCTTAGAGTGAAGCAATACGAGGACGCGATCCATCTTTACTAGCTTCGAATATGGAGGCCTTGGCCACTCGCCAAGAAAGCTGGGTTGCCGCTGGGAGGTGGAAAGGCAAGGAAAGGGATCTCAGAGCCTAGAGAAAGGAACGCAGCCCTGCCAAAACCTTGTTCTAGCCCCGTGTGGCTCATGCCAGACCACTGATTTATAGAACTGTGAGACAATCAACTCGCATTAATCCATGCCATTAAGTTTGTGGTAATTTGTTACAGCAACAACAGAAAACTTATACACTAGGCATATAAAGGCATGCTTTCTTTGTAAATGAAGACACATTTTTTATTTAATTCAAGAGACAGTCATTGAAAGTCTACAATGTGCCAGGCTCTAGGCACTGGGGTTAAAAGAAGACAGTACTCTCCGCAGTCAGGTCAGGAGTAAGCAGTTTGGTCACATATATGAACTGGCTTCTGGGTACTCAAATGTTCATCTGCGTGCAGAACGTCAACAGAGCAACTTAACAAGCGCTTTTAGATGTCATCTTAAGTCAAATGTACAGGTGAGGAAATTGTAGTCCAGAAAGGACACAATTTGCAGTGTCCAGGAAGATAATTTCCCTATTCATGAAAGCTGGCGTCCACTTTCTCAGATTCAACTAGCATTTCTTTTGTTTAATTTAATGAAGTGGAAGAACTCGAAGCCTTTAAGATTCGGAAATGAACAGTCATCGACGTTATATTATGAGTTAATCAGCCTGAGACCATTCTGAAGAAATCAGCCTTCACGGCATTTTCCTCTGAAACAAAACTTTTCAAGCTAGGAAAGTGTTGCATATTCTCTAACGGTAACAATAAATCATTACCAATTTCATTATTTTGGAAAAAATGCAATTTAAAGAAAACAGCTCAGAATGTCATATCCATTCTAAAGACTATAAAAAATGAAGTCTATTTTAAAGATAGAAGCCAAAATAGGCAAATAAACTATCACATGTGGAAATGTATTGACATGGCAATTATGACTCCTTAATATGCAACTGGAAAGCTTGGCTTCTTATTTATATGAATTTTTCCACATGACTCCAAGCTCAAAAAAAAAAAAAAAAAACACAGAAATTTAAATTAAATGTCATGTCAAGGTATTTGATCAATATGTATCCTCATCATTTATCTCTACGTAGAACATTACCTGTGTCGTCTTGTGAATAGTTCCTGATGAAAAGTTTTCTATTTTGAATAGTTAACTGATAAGGAGGAGATAAAAACATTTTCTGTTCAATTATTTTTTTCACAACATTTGTAGTTGAACTTACATGTTGCTTAACTGTGAAGTTTATTAGGAATAAAAGAATAATCTTTCTGGTCTTTCTGTCAGATACTCATTAAAGCCCCATCAGTCAGAAACACTGGATGGAAAATTTTTAATATTAATTGGCATTATAAACTAATATAGCAACTAAACTTCATATTAATACTAATAGTATTTTAACTAGTGTACCAACCTAGTAAGCTTCATATTTCATCTCTGGTGAACAGAGGGGTCAAATATATTAAGGAAAAGTTTGCAGTAGTTTTTAGGAGATAATAGACTAAACACCTATAGGATTCATATAATGACCAAATGGTGGTGGCAATGATGACAACGACAGCCATAATAGATTGCTCAATGTCAGGCTCTACATTATCTTATTTAACTTTCACAATAAGCAAGTGAGATATGCATCCTCTCTATTTATAGGTAAGGAAAATGACCTAGAAGGATTAAGCATCTTTCACAAAGTCACACAGCTAGTAAGGGGTAGAGGTGGGATTCAAACTCCGACTAAAGCCAGGTCTCCCTAGCTCTCAAATATTAGTCCTTAACCCTCTACTATCCCATCTCTTATAGGCAAAAATCAGTGTCATATTGGGAACTACTGAACTAGGTGGGATTCTGGTATTACTTCAACCACCTAGCTACAGAATCTTGAGGATATGAATTAACCTTTCTTAGGCTTGGTTCCCTTTCTGTAAATTAGAAAGATTGGATTAGATTATGTCAAACATTCTTTTTATTTCTATAACTCATTCATTCTTTCATTCATTTATTCCATAGATACATAATGAATAGTTTTTATTTGCCACAACTGTTCTAGGCTCTGATCTTGTTCTCTTGAGGAAGATTGATGATATAAAAATAGACACTTTTGGGGAGTGCTACGTAAGGGAGGCCTTACTGGTCACAGTTATTTAAATTGTGACCTGAATAAAGTAGAGATTAAGCCACAGGCATGTCCTGGGGAAGAGCCTTTCAGACAGGGAAACTCGCTCCAATTGCTCCTTCAAAGTCAATCATGGTTGAAGTTGGACATCCTTCTGGCTAAATGATTTTTCTGTATGATTGATAGATGCACACTTTAAGTGATAAATTTAAGATGATAAAAAAGTTAGAAATGATTAGTGACATTCAGCTGATCCTTATTGTTTCCCAGACCCTTTTATCTATAAACTGAAAATTTGTCATTTGGAAATGGAGTGAATCATGTTATTCAGTAAGAAGCACCAAATTGGAACTAGTAATCCTTACAAAATATATATGAGGTATTATATGTGTATATGTACTGATATAAGTGAGGATAATCTTCTGAATTATTATTTATGTTGTGCATTATCATTTACAAATGAATAATTATTTTCATTCCACAGATTTTCAAAGTTCATGCCACATAAGTTGGAAAGCTTGACAAGTACCAAGAACAGAGTGTACTACATACTTAATATTATAAGAGAATAAACTGCATAAGGTTAGGTGAATTATTTAGCATAAAATTTGAAAAATGACATATTAATGCACTGTATTTAATATATCAAAAGCAGTAATGTAGTGATTTCTATTACCATTATGTTCTCAAAATTTAGCATTCATTCACAATTTTATTGCCATGGCAATCTAAACTTGAATTTTATAAAATAGTCTGGAATGATCACTTATAATACAGTGGTTAAAAATCACAAAAATGAATATAGATTCATTTTTATAAGTGCTCATTAGATGAATAGAAAGCAATGCTTTTGGTATAATTTGTTAGGAAAATAAAAATAAAATTTACTTCCTTCTATGGATAATTTTCAAGTCATTTCTATTCAACTAAAACATAAAATCTTACTCCATTTAAACTCCCACAAAGATAATGTGAACAAGTTGGGGGACACATCTGTTTAGAATAGTAATATTGTCCATAGCTGGCTAAAATGTTAAATCACTTATTCCCTCTTTAATTTTATAGATATTTATTTATCACTTTATAGGCAGTAACCAGGCCCTGAGTTTGGTGCTGGGGTTATATAGACTTACTTTTTAAACAGATGAATAAAACATTACCTTTTACTCAATGAATATTTTATCTTTTCTAATTTAGTTATTATAGCTTACTTTTTTCAGAATTTCTGTATGCACAAAATCAGAGAAAAGTAATGCAACTTCTTGTTTCCATACTGTGAGAACATAACATTAAAGGAGAAACTTTTTATGCTTGAGCCAAGAATCCACACTAATCCACACTAATAATTTTCTGTCTACCTGTAACAGTTGAGAATTCACTACAGTGAAAAAATTAAGCTTTTTTCACTTTAATTAAACAAACAAACAAACAGAGAAGCAAAGCCCTCCAGGAAGATACATTATTTTTTAAAGAATATAAACAAAAACAAGTCATTGTAGATTTCTGCTTAGTAACCTGGCTGAGCAATGGTCCATATAATATGAAATTTTTTTCCAGAGGGAAGGAAGAAAGAATTTTAGATTACACTGAACAGAAAAAAGATTTGGAGCTGACACCAAAATTGTTTAGTGGACCAAGTTTGGATTTATGGATCCTTTTCCAGTAATTTAGGTCAGTATACTCTTCAGAGTAGAACAATGATTCATTTTCTTCTTCTAATGTATAAACTAATTGCTTCTTATTTGGGTATTGTATTAGGCAGCCAAAGGGGTGCTGATGCAAAATATCAGAAATCTGTTGGCTTTTATAAAGGGTATTTTATTGGGGCAGAAGCTTACAGTCACAAGGCCATAAAGAGTAAGTTACTTCCCCACCAAAGTCTGTTGCCACATGTTGAAGCAAGATGGCTGCCAGTCTCTGCAACAGTTGAGCCTTCCTCTTGCTCCTAAGGCTCCGTGCTCCCAGCTTCTTTGATCTCAGCTGTGGGCTAGCATAAGGCTCTTCTCTCTCCCTGGGCTCCTTTCTTTCTGGGTTTTCTCAGCTGTTCAGGGCTCTGGTCTCTTCAGCTGCAAACTATCAGACAAATGGCTCGGCTCCCTCCCCGGGGCTCCAACATCCAAAACTAAACTCTCCGTGTTCTCCGTCTCCGTGTATTTACTTCTCTGTCTTTGATTAAGCATCCGTTTCAAAGGGGACTCAAACCAAGTCGCCCTAATGGCATGGTCAAATAATAACCCTAATCTTGATTTAATAAAGTAAAAGTGAAACCTCTGAATCTAATACAATCTAATAGGCCCGGAGGAACAGACCAGTTTACAAACACAATCCAATTCTATTTTTGGAATTCATAAACAATACCAAACTGTCAAAAGGTATCAATATATATTGCTATCAGCTAAAAAATAACAGACAATACAGATTCCAAATAAAGTAAAACGTACTGAATTCTAATTAGAACTGTTTGCTCATGAGGCATTCCACTTTATCATATATCCTATATAATAGAATTTGTGTTCCCTATTTTCAAGAGGCCCTTTATACTTCAGGATAATTCTTAAATGTCTGTATTGGTTTAGATCCTATTTTGATTTAAATATGCTCACAAAACAGAATGCACTAAGAGAAATTTGACTAAGATAATTTGTCTCAATTTTATCAGTGTGAAAAGAAAGTGTAGAAGCCTAAGCTGTCGGTTCGAGTTCTTGCTTCTCAGAGTGGCATTCAAGGGGCAGCGTGGTAGATAATGGCTGAGGGCACAAGCCTATGTTCTAAGCCAGCCTCTGCCACGTACCCAGGAGAGTGGCCTTAGGCAAGTCAATCTTGCTAAACTCAGTTCTTCTCTGTAAAATGACAATAGTATTAGTGCAAAACAGATGGGATTGTTGTAAAGATTAATGAGTACATGTGTAAAATGCTCAGTACAGTACCTGACACTGGTTATATATTGCTCAGTTAGTGCTGCCTGCTGCTAATGATGGTAAAGGATCATAAAGGCATGAGACGAGAGAAAGGATGCAGTTCATAGGCCTTATCAAACTCAAGGACCCGTAGACTTAAGAGCTGCCCGTCTCACTGTATATAAATCGTACATCAAAACAATCACTAAACAAAGAATACATGGATATGAGGAGAACAGGAGTCAGGAGAGGGAAGAGAAATAAACTGCTTGATTCTATTCAACAGAGCAAGGCTAATTATCAAGAGTGATTTGTTTGAAAATGTTTCCCTTTGCATTATTAGTCTAATTATGCAAATACTAATCATTGACTCTTAAATATTTCTTTTTATAAATTCATTAAAAACCAGTCTGCTAATCTCATTTTTTTGTAATTATAAATTCTGAAACAGACATAAGGAACAACCTCAAGGATATTCTACAATTTGTAACTGCCATCCTTATAAATCTTTTGTCATTGCCCATCTCCAATGATTGTGTATGATTCCATTGAAACGACATACTAACAAAGATGACTAACTTCATTCAAACAAGTCCACGGTAGCTAATGAGAAGTGGCTGCACATCAGGGACAGTGTTACATGCTTTACATGCATTTTCTCATGTAACCTTCCATCCACTCTACAGAAGGATGTTCCGTAACCTACCATAGACATATGAGACTCTAGAATGATAGGCTTATAAGTTGTCCACTGCCACAGAGTTTGGAGGTATCAGAGGATGGACTTGAATCCATGACTGACTCTCAGGCTGTGATTTTAATCACTACTTTTTACGGGGCAAACAGTGCAAAATTACATGCATGTGCCAATTTTCCACCTATAAGTCAAAACAAACAATGTGATATTTGGTCCATCTCTTTTATATCTCAATGTGAGGCAGCAATCAGTCACTTTGCATGCCTGCCTTTACTCCTGTTCCTTTTTGTGTCTATAGCTAAGAAGTGAAGAAGGGAGGGAGGGAGGGGGAAACGGGGGGAAGGGAGGGAGAGAAAATAAATTAAAAAACATTGTTTTCCATCGTTATAGTCTATATGAGATACAAAGTTAAGTTTTATAGGTTCTAAGTATAAGTGGTCAAAGGAAATTTAAGGCAAAGCTTCGAGAAGTCAAGTAAAAGATGAACATGGAAGACATATTTAAAAAAAAAAAAACTTTTAAAAATAATTTTAGATTTAGAGAAGAGTGGCAGAGAGTATGGAATTCCTAAATATCCTTCACTCAAGGAAGCCTTATATTTTAATCTACAAAATCCACAGTGCCCAGCAACCTAGGTGAATTGACGTTTTATGTAATTTAATGTTAGAGTAAATTTTCTTTAGCAGGATGAGCATAGTTTTCACTTTACATGATAGAGATTGGCATGGGAAATGCTTAATATGGATAAATGAGAAAACTATTGGGCAAAAGTTTTATGATTTCTTTTTGTCCAGTGTTCCTTTTAACTAGTTAGCTCATACACAAGTGGTAAAATGTAGGATAGCGAAAGACAGATTGGTTTAGATGTGAATTTTCCCCAGCTGGTTAATGTTTGAAGGCCAAGTTACTCAGCAGAACACAAAGTATAGCAGCGCAATTGAACAGAACAAGACACAGAGTAACACATTATCGTGCATCGTGCTCCTTTGTTCAGTTTTACTAATGGTCCTCTCTTGGAGATGAGTATTGTGTATTTTCCCTGATCTCAATGCACTTGCCCCTACATTGCTGAGGGCTTCAGAAATCAGAGCCAGCACATCAGACCTTTGTGGTTCAGGTTTGTTTCTTTCTTTCTTTGTTTTGGGGGACATTTCCATTATAGCAACCTGAAAGGATTCTTAAACAGGTTCTAACAAATATAATTATAAATAATCAAATCTGCCTTCATCTATGGTAAAGGGGGTTGTCCATCTATATCAAAAGTGCTGAAAGATAACTTTGGGGTTTGAATGTTCACAGAAGGTTTTATGAGTTTGTCACTTCATCCATCCACCCACCCACCCACCCATCCATCCATCCATCCATCCATCCATCCATCCATCCATCCAAGCATTTACTGCCAGGTACTAAAGCTATCAATTCCTTCTCCTCTGACCAGGCAGGCACTGAGGACTAGTAAACATCTTTTTTCTTCAGTTATGAACACAGAATCAATGCCCGCTTCTCTCCACCGACTCCAGTCTCAAGGAAATGGGTCAAACCGCTGGAACAATATTCTTTAACTTCTGCTTATTTCTACTGACATTACGAATACAAAGGAGGGGGAGGGGAGGAATCAAACCCAATGCATAATTGTAGTCTAATGACTTAATGAGGATAAAATGATATAGAATACTTTATTTCAATATGTAGAATTCCTTTACAGCAGTAACAGAAATTCAACAGACCAATCTTTCATCTTGACAGCAAAATGTCTATAGAGTTATATTCTCATCTTTGTTTTAATAAACAGTTAAATGCTGCTTATTTGCCTTCATTTCAAATAAATCCAATTAAAAAGTTACCACACACTCCTACACATTGTTGGTAGGAGTATAAAGTGGCACAACCTTCCAGGAAAGCAATTTGGCAATATATGTGTACGGGAAGCTTAGTAGTATTCATACATTATGACCCGATAATCCCACTTCTAGGACTATTTTGCAAAGAAATCTTCTACAATTTGAAGAGATACATCTCTATGTGAAGTTTTACTTCTATCTCATTATTTTTTGTTTTAGGGAAAATTAGGAAAAAACATAAATGCCAAACAAGAGAGTAAGTTATGTCACAGCCATAAAATGAATTGGCACATGACCACTAAAAATGTTTTTGAGTATTTACTAGAAGGAAAAATGCTTGGGAAGTAACAATACAATACTGTATTGTTTTATTTAGGTAAAGTGTGTAAAATTATGAAGAATATATATAAGACATTAACTGCTTTTCTCAGAGTCATAAGATAATAATTATTTTTTTCTTCTTTGTGTTATCCAACATTTCAAACTATCTACATTGAGCTTGTGCCTCTAAATGAGAAAAAACCTAACACTGGTATTCTGAAAGCATTTCAGGTTTGGCTGACTATTGTGCTAGGTGCCAGGAATAAAGATTCAAAGTTACACTTCGAAGCAGAGATTATCAGAACATGTTTAAGGACTACAAGAAGAAGGGGAAGAGAGGCAGGAAAGAGAGTGAGAAGACAGAATTCTGAGTAAGCATTGAGCAAACACATTTCACACAGGGAGAGTTAGGGTAAAGACACTGCATGAAACTTATGGAAGAATTCTCAGATAGAATGACTTTAGGCAGAAGGTAAGTTTAAAGAAGTTAACAGCAGTGTAGAGTGTGTCCCTTTATACCAAGCATGTTTGTGCTAAATGACTTGACAAAACAAAGTGGTGTCGTATTTGGACAGCTTGTCACCAATGCCACCAAAACATAGTTTTTCACTGTATTGTTTAAAGCATTATTTTCTCAAAGTCTCTTCATTTTATCCTGAATAAATAGCAGGTGGAAACTGCCCCCTCCCACTGTCTAAATTCCCCACTGCAAGGCAAAATATTCTTAACTATTTTATTGCTTTCTACCCCAATTCTGCCTAGAAGTAGGACTGAGGTAAACAACTGTCACATTTTTTTTTTCTTTCTGTTTTTGGCTAAGTGAAATATATAAAATTTACTCCATTCTAAAGGGAAATTTACCTTGTAACTCTTCATGTAAGGACAGAAAACTTCTTGATTTTTGAGGTCCCTTGTAACGTCAGGTTTTTAATGTGATCACTTTCAAATTTAAAAAGATCCAGGTGGAAATATTTTACTATGCTGGAAATAATCTTACGGAATACCCGAATTCTTAACATTTTTATGTTTCAGTCCAAGCGGTGCCTTTTTCTTTTCATATCTATGATCTGGTTTCATTTCAGTAACACAGCCACTCAATTTTGTGAGGGGAGGGGGTGGGGAATAATATATGGTTTCTGAACAAAAAAAAAAAATTTAAAAATAGTCATGAGACACTTTCCATTAAAACACACACACACACGCAGTTTAATGAGATTCCAAGCATCCGTAAATATGCTTCTTTAACCTTATCACAATGAAATCAACTAGTTCAAATATTCAACCTTTCATTTGCTAACAGAATTACCCATATTTTGATACTGTATATGACACCTAAGTGCATGGCATATTATAGTATTAAGAAAAATAATATTTTAAAAACTTTCATTCAACAAAGTTAAATGTCACAGAAAAAATATAAACACCTTTTCTTTCTCTGTAAAATTGAATGGGGCTATGGACCTAAAAAATAAAACCCAAGCCGTTTCTTGAAAGATTGTACTAATGTCACTCATTTACATTCCTTCTCATGAGAGAATGGCCTGAAGATGATTTAATCTAGATGAGCGAAAGTACACAAAATGCACTTCTCTCAAATTCTGATTTAGGGGTTAAGAGGCCAAATGTTACTACAGCATTGTTCATAATAGTGAAATATTGGAAATAGACCAAATCCCCATCTAAACAGACACGTTTAAATACATTATGATATGTCCACACAGTGGAGTGCTGTGAAGCCACTGGAGTGTAGTGTGTACGTGAGTGTGTGTGTGTCTGTGCTTATCTCTATCAAGCTATATTGCTTGGTAAAAATCACCTGACAATTTTGACTAAATTAGAGGTCTAGACACTGTGCCACATTTTGATACTCTCAGATTGCAGAAAGATGCCTTCAACAGGAAAGTAGTACAGGATTATTAAATTATTATCCCTCCTATTGTTGCTAATGTAGCAAAGAGATAGTAGATATTAGCTCTTCTTATGGGATAAGAACAGAAAGAAATGCTGATCATGACATTTTTAATATTCTACTCCAAAGTTTAATAATCATGGAATTTTAAAGTTTCTATTTGGACATTACTGATGTACACTATAGTAAATTTGTTTCAAATACATCAAATCTGCATGATCAAATTATATAAGCAATATTTCCAGGGAACTGGAGTCTAAGCCACACCCCAGCCTTGCTATGTCTGCTTGCTGTATGTTGCATACCGCTCTGCTTAGCCACAAGAGGGAGATTTAGATTCCCCTTTCCACACTACAAACACAACTTTCCCACACTACTCCTGTGCTCACAGCGAGTTTCTCATTTTATAATGGCACCTAGCAAGAAAATGATATTCAACATTAACAGTGCAGCCTCAAAAACAGGTGCTTTGGAATGCTTCCTTTAAAAAATTTCAAGGAAGATGGGTGTAATTTTTCTTGGTGGCAAAGGAAATTTCAACCTTCATTTTCAAATAGTAATTAATAATGGATAAATACTCCTGAAGTCTATATGGCTCAAGCAATTTTTATTTTGGTAACTAACATCAGATTAACTAACTCCATTCAAAGGAAACGATCATAGAAGATCAGTCTTTCCCCTTCAAGTCTTTCAATCTTTCAGTCTTTCTCAATGTGAAAATGTTAAATGCTAACAGAACTACCCATTGCAAATGTGATATTTCCTAAAAGCTGAATCTAGCTTAGCAGAAAGAAAAGCAAACCCAGAATCCCCCCACTTCTAAGAACAGATGTCACTCAAATCCAACCATCCTACCAGGGACTTAGTACTGAATGACTGCCCCCAATCCTTCTGTATCTGTGACATCAAGGACTCCACAGCCCTGTATTTCCTGAGCAAACACGTGGGTAAAATCCAGGTCATTCACAACTGGAGCGTAAATGCTAACAACCAACGCTTCTGCGCCATAGATGTTGTCCCGGCTTCAGATCCATCTGTGCTCACCATCTAAATCAATGAACATCATCATCAGACTTGTTTTTTTTTTTACTAGAATAAAACTATTTACTCTGTAGGTGAGGCAGGAATAAGAATTAACTGTAAATTTTAATCCTGTGATAGTTCTTATGATCACACATGGTTATTATGTAAATCAGTTCAGTTAAACATGAATATATTTAGGCAAACATTTAGTTTCCTTCCTCTATAGAAATGGATAGTGAGGCTACATCTCAATTTTTCATTTTTCCATATAAATAAATGGAATGCACAGAGGACAATATAAATGGCTAGTCTGTCTTATTTTCAAGACTACAGTAGTTTACTTATACCCTTACAGCCCTTTTTCTGTCAGAACGGTAATAAGCCCCTGGCACGGGGAGGGCATGCGTTTTTCATGCGTCCTGGAGGCTGGTTCACATCGTCAGGGGCTGACGGCCAAGCTGGCCAGGTCTGCCACCTTGACGCCAAAGAGCACACCGAGACTAAAGCTTCCGTAGGGACTTTCTCTATCAGTCACTGGGAAAGACACGAATGTATCCCTCCTCTTGCCCATGCATTCAAATGAAGGAAAGAAATAACCAAAAAGAAAATAACCTCAAGCAAAAATAAATTCTTAAGTGTGAGCAGAAAATAAGTTCATTGTTAAATAGCCGTATTCAGATTCAGAGTGTGCTGCATTTGACAGAGAACTGCTCTGCTGAGTCCTGAAGAATTTACTAGTTAAAAATATTAATATATAAAATATCACCTTGACCCTGGGCACTCCGGGCAAAATAAAGTGATTAAATCCTGGGAATGACATTTATATGCAATGTTAAAGAAGCTAATCCTCTTAAAATCCTGCTCATTTGAAAAGAGTTATTTGTCTCATGGGAATGGCAATAAAGATGACTTTTTAAAGTGAATGAAGATCAGACTTATTTGGCACAGCTTTCTGGCAGTTAAAGAGAAGCTTTAAAGGTAAATGCTAAGAACGCGGAACAGTACTGGCATGCGTTTCTGAGAAGGTGTTATTTTCCTGGTACCCTCAGCTGAGGCAAGGAGAACCCCCAGACTCCAGAACCAGAACTGGGCTGGCTGGGGGCCAGGTAGGGGAGGGGTGGGAGGGGGGAAGGTGGGGCGGCGCAGGCAGGAAGGGAAGGGTGACTGGGAGGGAGGCACGGGAAGGCCAGATAAATTGCCTGCCCCCAGTGAAAAGAGCAGAAGGTGTAAGTGCTTGTTTCATTTTGTCTGTTTGTGCTTTTTGTAATGTTCACATGCATGATAGTGATGTCAATGGGAAGGAACACAAATTATTTTTATATTAGGTTTAGGTGAAAAATGTAAAAGTATAATTCCATTTGGCGAAACCGAAATAAACAGGAACACAAACCCACTGCATGGAGAATTTGTAAAAGACTTTAAAATAGACAAAAACAAGATGAAACAAAACAAAAGGAATTAGTAGATGCCCTGACTAGTTCCCTCATCCTGCTTATCTCTGGCTCTTACTGGCTTTGAGCCATTTTACAACTCTGTAAGTCATGGAAAACGAATACAATGCAAATTACTGTCAGAAAACGGATGGCACTAGAAATGAACCTTGGTCCACTGGAATGCAACCGATTTATCAGCCCGTGGATAGTGGTCAGTATTGCATCTGTTTGTAAATTCATTTCAGCGTTTCTTATCTGACCATAAATTTGTCATTCTTAGACTGCTCCTTTGAAACCATTGTAGCATCTTACTGGTTCCCTCATTGATTAAATAGTTGAATAACATCTTTGGCAGACATTCGTTTTATTTCTGTATAGTCATGATTTAATCTTTTATAATTATCCTTTAACTCTACACATACGCATGGGCACCCATACAGAGACACATTTGCCATAAAATTTAATATTAACTATATTGTGATTGGATTGCAAGTACTGTTTTGCACATAGACCTTTCTGTTTTTTCTGTTTAATGTGCAGGAATTAATTTAATAATTAGAAAATGGGTTAAAAAACAGGATCAAAAAAAAAAAAAAGACCCTAAAATAATCCTCTGAGGTCTCGACACAT
>JAQZBX010011642.1:0-42388 GCA_029593785.1 Cabassous unicinctus | reverse complement strand
CATGTTTTGAGGCAGATTTTAGCTATTAAACTAAGTTTTAAAAAATTTCTTTTTTTTATTTTTTTAAAGTGACTTTTTTTTTTTTAGCAAAATAAGGGACCCAAAAGAATTCCTCTTCTAGACCACCCCCTTCACTGATGAAACCCTAACTAGGCTCATGAAAACTAATCAAGCACTTCCCACTTCCTGGCCTCCCCAGTGGAGCTGAAGCTCTGATGCTTGTCTGTGCAGAATGATAAAATTGGCTGACTCTGCCACCTCTGGAGCCAAGCCTCAATGTCACCAGGCTGTTGGGTATATCGGGCATATTCAGTAGATTTGCCTCTCCCCTCAGCCTGGCGCTGCTTCAAGCCAGCTTATCTGCTCCCCAAAATTATAAGGGGGTCTGTGCAGCCAAATCCATAGAAAGGAAACTCCTTTCACCTTCTGTCACCAACCTCCCACTCTTGGAGAATGCTCCCTCTCACCGGGTTGCTGGTGGGAGTTGGGGCATATCCCAGGGCAGATTGGTAAATCAAACTTCCTCAGCAGATCCATTGTTCCCCTCAGCCTGGTGCCGCTTAATGCCAGCTATTTTTTTCCCCAAAGCTGCAAGGGATTCCAGGCAGCAAAATCCACAGAAAGGAAACCCCTCTCACCCCTCCGCCACAACCCTTCCAGAATGCTCCCTCTCACTGGGTTGCTGGTGGGAGTAAAAGCTCAAACCACCTTTTTCTCTGAGGGTGGGGCAAAGCAATCTGTGTCAACCACCACAGGCAGGGGATAAACTCACAAATCTTTCCCAAGCAATTCATCTCGCCATCCTGCTCCCTCCAGATCAATGTCCCCAAGTTTCTCACTCCATACGCCCCCAGTATAGACCCCCTCTGTCAGTATCCTGTCCCCAACCAGCCGTCCTCAGAAAGCAAGTCAGTGAGTGCCCTCCTAAACCGACGCCATCTTCCCCTGCTCCTACATATCTTTTTGAAAGCAGTTATTTTAGAAACACATGTTAAGCTACATCATCAAATAAATATCTGCTGTGCTAGTTACTGTACAAAATAAACTTCATACTCATTCAGTGTAAAATGTTAAAGTGAATATTTTTAATGATCCTAAAATTGTGTGAGTACATTATAAGTACATAAACAATGGAATAAATAATTGAAATTAATATTTTAAACAAAATATTTTTCAAATTAGAGGGGCATAAAATATTAAAAATAGACAAAAAAATATTTCTTTCCACTTGTTATCATTCTTAACAAATAATTTTTTAAAATCTATAAAAAAGGAAAAGTTCCCAGGAGAAAAATGTGTAAAAGATAGAAACATTTCATAAATGAATTTATATATATATATATAAACATGGAAAATCATATAAATATACTAGTTATCCAGAAAGACAACATAAATAATACTGTACTCAAAAAATTTTCAAAGATGGAAAACAAATAAAGTTCAATGCTATTTCAGTTGAAGTTTGATATTGTAGCACATTTTACAGAGGCTTTTGGAAATACAATTAAGTGTTGTCTACTAAGATACTTGAAAAGGTTTTTTATCCTTACCATAAGTTATCTTTGGGCAAAATGCATTCAGAAAATGATAGAAAATGATTTTTGTATAAATATTTGTATTTCAGCATAATTTCTAATTTTGACATTTAATCAAAATGTACTTATCATATAATTGGAGAGGACTGTATTAAATTTGATATCATATTAAACTCAATGGTCTGTTTACAGTAGTATAAACACACTTTAATCATTTCAAACACAGGGAATTTAATATAGGAGAGTAATTACAGAGGTTTTAAAATGTCTGAAAGAAGGCTAGAGAAGCAAGGGAAAGGAATGCTGTTATTCAAAGAATGGTGACTATGGGAGGCCCACATTTCTCTCATTCCTGAGCTGATGTGGATACTACACCTCCTAAGCTTGTTACTGGAACCCACCCATTCTGAACGCAGTCACTAATATACCGCATTGTTCATCACTGCAGCTCAATCTGCCTTTGGATTGCTATGCCCTACATGTCCTACATGGTACCCTTTGACCCGAGCTGCAATGGCATTTTCCAAAGCCCATCACCAGAAGCAACAAAAGCAGAACAAATTTGTTTCTTCCACCTGCCCTCCAGTATCTTCCAAGTGCCTCCCACTCTCAGAGTTTTACAAGAAACTAGTTGGCAAAGAACTGAGGAAATAGTGCAGGCTGAAATTTTTGTGCTTCAGTTGAGGCTGCAGCAAACAAGGGTATTCCTGATGCAGTAAAAACAACATTCGACAAAAACTATTATTAAAAAATATGATTTCAGATACATTTAACCCAGTTGGGAAAATGAACAAATGGATCCGTAACATACAAATAGATTTTAAAAAATAGGGTAGATTTTTTGCTGCAAGTTCCTTGAGGGTGAGAAGCTACTTCTTTCCTGTTCCCTCTTTTATCCCAAAAACTTGCAGTGGGGTGTGGTAGGGATTCAAAGAATATTTTTGGACAAAATATCAAAGAGTGCTCTTGTCTGGATTATTATATTATTGTTGGTTTAATATTTT
This sequence comes from Cabassous unicinctus, assembly GCA_029593785.1. Taxonomy (NCBI): domain Eukaryota; kingdom Metazoa; phylum Chordata; class Mammalia; order Cingulata; family Chlamyphoridae; genus Cabassous; species Cabassous unicinctus. The sequence continues at coordinate 39,849 of JAQZBX010011642.1, read as the reverse complement.
TTTGGGTTCAAATTTGGATTTTTAAACTTTTCTGTAGTTAACATATTAACATGGAATAAAAACAGAATGGAATTAAAAGAAGGTTAAAACAATACAGATTGTGAGTGATAGAAGAAAGGGGGTATTCAGTAATATAATGTACAGTGACAGAGAAGAAGATGTGAAGGAGATAACTAAATTCTTGTCTTGACCACAGTCCTGATGAGGTGTGGTGGTTCAGCATGCTAATTGAACTCAGAATTTCAGTTTCTTAGCTGTGAAGGATGATAAGAAAAACAGTATCTCATAAAAATTTCTAGAAGATTAAGTGAGGAGATATATATATATATATATATATATACACACACACACACACACACACACACACACACACATAAATGTGCATGTTTATATGAATACAATTATGCATACCTGTAGATGAAAATACTAATAAAGTGAAAAATGCTGCATATGAACTAAAATATTTGTAGATAAGATTTTATTGACGATGTTGAGATTACTTTTAATATTAGTTAGGATTCCAATAGCACTGAGTTTAACAATAAAAGGACATAAAGAAAGGCTTGCATTGCCTCTTGAGAGCATCCTTGTTGCTCAAATATGGCCTCTTTCTAAGCTGAACTAAGCATATAAGTGCAATAACTTCTCCTCGTGTGGGACATGACTCCCAGTGATAAGTTTCCTTGGCATCAAGGGATTACTACCAAGCAGCAACTAGCAATGCAGCTGGAAAAAGACCTTGACCAAAAGGGGGAAGAGGTAAAGACAAATTAGTTTATATGACTAAGAGACTTCAAAGTGAGTTGAGAGGTCATTTCAGAGGTTATACGTATGCATGTGTCAGCAGTATCTCACTGACTGCCAAATTAGACACTACCCCAAATAGTGGGCCTCCAGAGGGCTCTGGAGACACCCAGGCACTGTGGTCAGGGCAGATAGCTCATGAGTTCAGTGCCTTGCCATTGGGCCCTACTTTGGGTTTTGTGATTCCCAGTGTGACAGAATTGAACTCAGTTGTGTTTTCCCTACACATGGCTTTTCTGTCCCTTCTATTTGAACCTATAGTTGGTGCTGGAACTCATAGGTGTACATCCAAGAGACATGAATCTTTAGGCGGTCCATGTGCCAGCTGTGACCTGAGACTCAATGGAATTGCAACACCTACTCTCAAGTTCATTGGACTCACCCAGAACAACTAACAAAGAGGTGATGATGGACAACTACCAAAACAAGGAACCAAGAGAGTCTACAACTGCAAGCAAGAAAGTCCCATCCATTGGCCTTATGGGACTAAAGCCCCCTTTCAATAAGGGTTGAGTGGGCATTACCATCCCAGAATCCTCAGAATTGGGGAATGAACCATGGACTAGGTGGACTTACTCTTATTCTACATTGTGATTCTAGCAATGGAAGGACTTTTATCATTTATGTGGAGGCAGTGGCCACTGGAGGTTCTGAGGTCAGGGCAAGGGAAAACAGGTGTAATGCAGGGGCATTTTGGGGACTTGGGAATTGTCTTGAATGACATCACAATGACAGATTCAGGGCATTATATTTCTTGCATTAACCTACAGAATTGGGTGGAAGAAAGTATAAGCTACAATGTAAACTATAATCCATGCTTAGTCACAATGCTCCAAAACGTATTCATCAATTGCAATGAATGTACCACACTAATGAAGGATGCTGGTAATGTGGGTAAATGTGGGCAGTGTGGGGAGCAGGGCATATGGGAATCCTCTATATTTTTATGTAACATTTATTTAATCTAAATATCTTTAAAAGAAAAAATAAAAAAAAGAAAGGCTTGGGATGAAACCAGAAAAGTGGAAAGGAAATATCTATTAACTATTTAGCCATCTCAATTGCTTTCTGCTTCAAAGGTCCAAAGGAATTTATAAACTGAAAACTTTTATCTACTCTCCTATTGAGCAGAGAGGACAGATGATGTCACTTCCCTCCTTTTTCTTGTATACTTAACTGCAGCCACACTCCATTTGATCATCTGGATGAGGCTCACAGCCTCATGTGGGTAATTGAAAATATCTCTTCCGATTTTCTCTTTTATTTATTTCTAAGGAGAAAACCATTTAATGGCAGCCACACTCCATTTGTTCATCCAGATGAGGCTCAGATCTTCATGTGGGTTATTGACAATATCATTCATTTTTACCTATGAACTATTTTTAAGGTGAAGAGCAAATGTAACTTCCTTCTTTGAATCTCTTTATATAACAATTATTTACCATACTAAGAAATAGGTTTTCAATTTCTAATTATATAAGGACAAATGAATATATATTCCTATATTTTTGGATGATTTGGTTATTTTCCCAAGACTAAAATTTTCCAGAGCCAGAACTACTTATATTATTTCAAGTGGAATTATCTCTGATGTTTAAAAAAAAACACAGGAAACTAAAGTCTGGATAATATTTATGTTCACCTGAAAGAATTGATTTTGGGATCCTTAAGACCTAAACTGAAGACTGCAGAGGTAAGATCCTGTCCCTGAAAGAACCAAGTCAGCGATACAGGTTCTGGAACCCACAGCTGTACTGAAATGTGAATCCTCCATAAGCCACTTGGGTGACCTCAGATAGATCAACTGAGAAACTAGATTTTCTATTTTGCAAAAAGAGAACTAAAGTAAGAGTAAATGCATCACAGCATTTTTAGGTAGTTGTGGTAAAAGAAATGGGAAATTTTGACATGGAATAAGCTCTTATTAAAGCCTTGGACTTGTAATTATTCTACTATCACAGCACTATTGATGATCCCTAGTGAAGCACTCATTAAGTTGTTGACAGTAAGCACAAGCAATTGAATTATGAAGAATAGTGGTCAGGTAGGCCAGTTTCTGGCTGTGGTGCAGATATGGCATTCTCTCATCTGTCTGGTGTCCATGGTTGACCATTAAATAGGCTTTATGACAGTTATCTCAAATCAAATGATGCAGAGATATCCCAGCACCAGCCCTCCTGCCCCCTGGTTCTCTTCCCTACATCCCATTTCTTCCTACATTTTACAAACAGCTCTGAAGTCTTAATAAAAAAACAGTCACTGCACCTATCCTGCCTTCAAACACAAATATAGACTAGAGCAGCAGGTGTGTTTTGTGGTTTATCATACTGGTGAAATTGAGCTCCAAGTCCAGTTTCCATCTTCAAATGAGGGTGATATTTGTTAGGTTTTATTCAGCTTATGTAGCATATCAGAGATAATGTGGATATATGCTTCATGACATTAAATTCATTTTAAGTGTTGCCTACTACATTAGCACCCCAGAAATAGGACTACTAATGAGCTGAATATCATAATTAGTCATTAAATTATTACAAGTCCTATATATAATATATTAGGAAGTGTTCCAGATTCATCCTCAAATATCCTTGCATCCTTACCACTTTCCCCAAAGAGGAGCTACTATTGTCTTTCTGTTGTTAAGAAATTTTATGATGAACATTTAATATTTGGGAAATAAATAAATTGCACAGACTGAATCTTGTCTCTCAATTTAAAAAAAGAGAGTGAATAAAGTGTCCCCAAAGTAGTTGAAGTCCCCCACGTAGGGCTGTGGGGACAACCTTGTCCCGGTTTTGGGGTTTCCCACGCCAAAAAACAAAACAAAAACAAACAAACAAACAAAAAGAATGAATCTTCTTAGAAAATGTGGAAGATTATATTTATGATTCTATTCAGAAAGGTCAAATGTATTTGTTCTATTTATTTTTCTTATTTATTTTGTAGTCTATTTCAATTCTACTTTAAAGCATATTCATATTTTTTCCTGGAATAGACCTATCATGTCTTTAAATGTAATCAAGTTTACATTTATCTTTTAATCATCTTCATATCATGTCATAGTCAGACTGTAAGCAGTAACAGAGAGCAGGAAAGCAGTGAAATGGAGTCAGAGATATCTCAGTGTTGTTAAAATTCCCTCTCTGCATCCCAGTTTCAATGAAAAATTGATTGTGGTGATTAATAAAGTGTTTGCAAAACAACTAAAATCCTTTTGGTAAACTCAGTGACTCATTAAATATTAGTCCCCTAACCACTGAGGTATGGAACAAATGGTGGAAATTTATGGAGATGAAATTGCACTTAGAGAAGCATGTACTAAACAAAAGTGAGAGGGAATTCTCCATTAAGCTTAATCAGGGATTATAAATTTTACAAAATGAATATATTTTCTGGAAGTATAAAAATAACCAATTCCAAATTCTTAAATCTATGAATAAGGTAGTGAAACTGGAGAGCTTCTATCCTATGAAAATGAAAGTGAGAACCCACTCTTATATAAGTTCTATACCATAATTTGATTAGATATTAACTCACTAAACTAACAGTGTATATGACTACATATCTGCTATTAGCAATGTTGTGACTATTTTCACTATTTTTAACTCTTTAATCTTCAACACACATTAAGGTTAAGCCTAATAGACACAGTAGATCATATCAGAAGAGCTGTCAAAAATTTGGTAAGGCTTTGCTCCAAATAAGTTTTCAGTTATTTCCTGAATGCTTTCGATATGGGATATACTTCTGAGTGTTTTCAAGGTCTCAAATGCCTCCTCAAACCAGAGAGGTAAATTCAATTCAGACCCCCATCAAAAATACTTTAGAATAAGGAGTTTGACATCTTGATTTTCAGTCATTCATTCCTTTATTTGCATAGATCCAGAATTCTATGAATTTCCAGTACTGCTGATATAGGATACTTTCATCCAGTACATACTGATATATATAATAAATTCAGGAAACACATTCTCCTGAACTTTTGCAATATCAGTATACTTTACCATTCCTTAAAACTTACAGTTGTAAATTCACTCATTTTAAACTAATTTGTTGAATAATAGGTAAAGTATAATCTAATAATAAATATGTCTGTGGAAATTTTGCTTACTAGCACAAATGGATAGACAAACACCCAAACATGCATACAAACACACAAACACTCACTTGGCATGCATATCAGTTATGCACATCCCGATGAGTGATTCATGTAACCCCAATGTTCTCTTTTGTGCTCTTAGGTGAAACTTCATGGACAGCATAACATGGCTGGCCAATCATACTGGAAGTTCAGCTTTCATTCTCTCAATCTAAGCACCCAGCTCTCCTTTATATGGTCATTTTTGTGATTTTCCTGATGGCCATGTCTGGAAATGCCATCCTGAACCTTCTCATACACTCTGATCTCCACCTCCACACACTCATGTACTTTTTCATCAGCCAGTTGTCTCTCATGGACATGATGTACATTTCCGTCACTGTAACCAAGATGCTCATGGACCAGGTCATGGGTGTGAATAAGATGTCATTCCCTGAATGTGAGATCCAAATGTTCCTCTATGTGACACTGGGAGGCTCAGAATTTTCCCTTCTTGGTTCCATAGCCTATGAGTGGTATGTGGTCACTGCCATTCTTTGAGTTACTCTGTCCTCCTCAACCACAGGGTTTGTGACCTCCTGGCATCTGGGTGTTGGTTCTTGGACTCATTAGATGGCTTCGTGCTCACTCCCATCATCATGTCCTTCACCTTCTGCAGATCCTGGGAGGCCCATCACTTCTGTGAGGTCCCTGCTATAACGAAGCTCTCCTGCTCTGACACTTCACTCTATGAGATTGATTTGTACCCGTGCTGTGTCCTCATGCTCCTTATCCCTGTGACAGTCACTTCAAGCTTGTACTTTTTCATCTTTCTCTCCGTCCATAGGATGAACTCAGCAGAGGGTCGGAAGAAGGATTTTGCCACCTGTTCCTCCCATATGACTGTGGTCAATCTCTTCTATGGGGCTACCATCTACACCTACATGCTCCCCAGCTCTTACCACACTCCAAAGAAGGACATGGTGGTATCTTTCTTTTACACCATACTCACACCTGTACTAAACACTTTAGTCTACAGTCTTAGGAATAATGATATAACAGGGACTCTGAAAAAAATGTTGAATTTCTATCTTGTCTCTCAAGAAACTATAAAGTAGTAAATTTGTGTAGTAACTAATTCTTTTCTTTCTCTTTACACATGAGAATTTTAGAATCACCTATCAGTGTTATTCCTCAGGGTCTAGTACCACAGTGTTGCATCTAATTGCCATAGCTTTTTTTATTTTATTTTATTTTATTATTTATTTATTTTTTCCATATATATTTTAAAAGATGCTTAGATTACATAGATGTTACACAAAAATTACAGGGATTCCCGTGATCTCCACCTCCCATAACATCTCACATAAACCTCTTTCATTAGTGTGGCACATTACCTGCAATGGATATACACATCCTGGGGCTTTGTCACTAAGCATAGACCACAGTTCACATCATAGGCCACACTCTCCCACACAGTTCTGCATGGTATATGTTGCTCTAAAATGGCCTATCTCTGTCACCACAACATCACTCAGGACAGCCCCCAAGTCCTGAAAAAGCCCCTGTATTACACTGCCATTTCCCTCCCTGCCCCAAAAGCATCTAGTAGCCACTGGCTTCACCTCACTGTTATAATTTCTTCCATTGCTTGAATTCCAATATGTCTACAACAGAATACCATTGAGTGCACTCTAGTCCATAGCTCTTCCCCCAATCCTGAGGGGACTGGAACAGTGACGTCCACTCCATCTCCAAGTGAGAGTGGGCTTATATCCCATGGATATGGTGGATGGGATTATCCCACCTTCAGCTGCAGGCTCTCTCCATTCCCTGGCATGGCCATTGTCCATCATCGTCATCTCCTCACCAGGTAACTTGGGTGGGTCCGTTGAGCTGTAGAGCAGGAGTTGCAGCTCCATGGAGATTCCAGGCACAGCTGGCACATAGGCAGGCCACAGGCTCCAGTCTCTGGAAGTACACGTACAAACTCCAGCCTCACATATAGGTTTGAATAGAAGGGACTGATGGACCATTTGGCTTAAAGGAATGCTTTTCATTTGGAATTGATTATCCATTCAAAATGATGTTTAATATATTTTATTGATGCTACATTCACAGAGATTCTGTCAGAAAGACATAATGAAAATACTTAGAGGTAAATTTCATGTTGCATGCAAATAATGCTCATAAGAGAGAGGGATAGAAAGTGAGAGGAGAGAAACTATGTTGTTACAATATTAATTAATATTAACAAAAAATTAGTCTTGTGAAAGTGTGTATTGTGTTCTATGTAAACATTCATTCTACACTTCTGAAATATACAAGCAATTTCCAAATAAAGAATTATAATATCAGACTTTACTCTCCTTTATTTAACTCATACTCTTTATATGGTGGCAGTGTATTTAACTTAATATCTTAGGAAGCATGGTCACTTCAGTATTCTTATTCATTACTGAAAAAATCCAGTTATCTGCACACCTTTGTGAACTGCTACCTTGTTTCATATGGTCCAAACCTGAAGTCACCCAGTGGGTATGAACAGTCTGCAAATATTTGTATCATGTGGTAGATACAGGAACCAGGACTGCATTAGTGAATGTGGGAAAATATTTACTCAGTATGGAAGGATAATTTTGGGAAGGTGACAGCTAAGGTGCCTTTGAAGTTGTGATTAATTAGTCAAAGAAGAAAGGATACTTCACAAAATATTCAATCCCTCATTTATTCAGCAAATATTTCTTATGCTACTTTATAATCCAAAATCATAACTAAATGAGATTAAAATCTGAATAAATCATGGTTACTGTCCCCAAAACATTTGAACTCTGGTGTGATTGTATATGTAATTAAGTGCAATAAAGAACACAAATTTCTTTGACAATCATATGCAAAATTATCATTCATAATAAAGCATCATTTCTATATGTGAAATGTAACGTGCCAACAAAAAGAACATCAAAAAGGTAGCTGAGAGAGGTTCCTGGAGATGAATGTTAAATTGACTCCATTATACCCTCAGATAAGCACAGGAGGCTCAAAGTTCTGAAAGTATAACCCCCTAATGCTCTAACTAGGAGGACCCTGGAGTTGCACAATGCAAACAACACTTTTTAATAAGGAAAAGAAATACTGACCTGCAAAATGCTTTTTAAAAAATTTTTATATTTAGTACACTATCTTGAGTATTTCCTAAGTCAGAACATGGAGACTGGGTCATATTACATAGGATGGATTTGTTATCAATTTTTAAAGTCTGTTATTAAGGTCATGGGGTTATTTTGAATCTTGATGATTATTATTAAAAACAAGTGTCTTGTTCATATAATTTTCTTCACATATGTGATTATCTCTCAAAGACTGTTTCCAAGAACAGAATAACTTGCTAAAAACAATGATATTTTTTTTGAAAACTCTATGAAAAGTGCCAATTTGCATACTATTAAAAACTAGTCCAATTAATCCATCAGCCAAGAGAGAGGACCAATTCTCATATTCTCATTGTGTTGGATAGTCTCTGTCCTACTCTCAGCTGCCTGTCTGCAATTCCATGTCATGTCTGTTCTGTGACTCAGGTAGGGATAACTTGGTCTTTTGCATTTTACTTGTTTTAGTCAGTCAGAGATCCTGTCAGGAGATTAGAGGGTAAGTGTAGCCTGAGATCTGGATATTTCCTCCCTCACCAATATCATTCCAAGGTTTGTCCTGGCAGTCACTGCATACATCAACCTTTGACCTCAGATATTATCAGTGTTCACATTTCCCTGCAGTTAACATTTCTTTGAATCCAAGAAATGCTGCTCTTTTCATTACCCATCAGGCCAAAGCCTGGAGTTAGTTTCCCCTTGCTGATGGATTTGGGTGATTCTCCATTACTTGATGACTTTCCTTAACCCTGACCATTTTTTTAAGGAAGTCCCATGCTTGAACCTGGGATTTTGTACATGGGAAGCAGTTGCTCAGCCACTTGAACTATATCTTCTGCCTCCTGGACATTTTAAGCTCTCATTAATCTCTCCCTTTTCTGCCTCATCCCTGATATAATCACTCATTTATTAGCTATACTTTGGAAATATTTAACAATATTACTTTTTCCTTTTAGATGATAAGTTTGGATGTACATTTCTTTCATTAATGGTGATTTAGCGTGTTTTTATATGTTTATCTATCATTTCTCAATTTTGAATTAAGCATCTACAAAATTTGTCTATTTTTTGACTGAATGTTTTGTCTTATATATGGCATCCAAAATATCAAATAGAAAATGCCAGACCTGAGTAGAAGTTTTGTCAGGGCCCAGATCAGACCACTGCCACAGACCCAGTGAGAACACAATGGACACTAGTTTATCTAAGGTTATTTCTATCCTTCTACTTTAGAGCATATACAATCCCCAGAATGTTCATGGGAAGGAAGTAGGAGGAGAACTAAGACTGTGAATGTCTGAGCACTTCTCATAAATGGTCTAAATTATCAGAGGCTAGTTACCTCAGTGAGCCTCAAATATCATTACCTGGTAAGTTTGAAGTTAACTTGTGTCATCCCAGCTCTGTTGTATTCCAGCAAAGTCAAGGCTTTGGAGAATAAAATGCTTCATTAAAGAAAATATCACACAGTGCCTCATTCCTCCAACCCTTTGCTAGAAGGAAAATCAATTGAAGTAATGTATATAATTCAAACCAATTTTCTTACATACATGTATCAAAATATCATGTATATATTTTATGTATATTCAAAAGATAAAGGATCTCTGATAAAAAATCCCAAAATATATAATGCCCCCAACACAGAAGAATACCATTTCTAACTCACATAAAGTCTGAATCAGGTGATTTACTGGTAGGGGACTCTCTTTTGCATGGTAATGCAGATACTCAAGCTCCTGAAATAATTTGGCTCTGTTATCATCCTTGCTTTACTTCCAATTTTATATGATCATTCTACCTAGAGATGGCAAAAGGGAAAATAACATGGAAAAGAGTTTTTGGGAGATTTTGTTCACATCTGTTTTGTTCAGAAAAAGTCACATGGGCACACCTAACTACAAGGGATACCAGGAAATGAGGTTGAGCTCTGTGTCTGTGAAGAAAAGGTAGAAGTTCAGTGGACAGCGAGCCAGTCTCTCTCACCTTCCTTCAATTTACATTCATGTCATTATTCTGCCCAGATTGTTCTGAATATAAGTGTTCAATCAACCTTGCTGTTTTCAGAGCTTCCTATCTTTTCAGGAATCAATATAGTTTAATATACTGAATCATATTAACTTCATTTTTTTTTAATAAGCAAATAATTTATAAAAATTTAAATTTATTTATTAATTTATGTACTAAAAGAATGCCAGATTTCTCTGATTATGTCAATTAACAAAATATTATAAAGTATACATCGATCATACTCGCTGTGTATGCATCCATCATTATGGTGAGTATGAGTTTTCTCTTGGTGTATAGTTAATGTGGAAATGTTTGTTCTTGTTAAGTAGTTTATGGACACTTAAAATTTTACTAGATTCTGAAAAAATTGATTTTTAAAATTTTATTTCCCTCACTTAATTGAGAAATAATTATGAAGCATTAAAAAAGAAATTAATTGTTATGTAACTTAGAGTTAAACAATGAGCAAAACCCAAAACTATATATTTGGCTAAATATTTGGTGGGAATTTGTTTTTATTTTTGTTTGATTTTCTCAGTTGTATGCTTTGTACTGATTTTTATTCATTCCTCTTTATTAACAAACATATTAAATGGTGTAGATGTTTTTCTGAACAAAATTTTGGCTTTTTCTTAGGGTTAACTGTGTGATTTATTTATTATTATTACTTTTTAACTTATAAGTCCACCTATTTCCAGAATGGACTACCCTGTTTAAATAAAGATTTTGAAAGTGCTTTAAAAATTTCATTGCATCTGTAAATATTTTTGTACAATATATTTTCTTGTTTAATTTTCTGTGGTCTGAGAATATAGTCTAATTCATACTTTGTGGATTACACTGATATTTAAAATATGCTAAGAAAAATCCTTTGTGGGAAATTCACAAGTTTTCATCAAGCTTATTATTGCATGTTTCAAATCCTGATAGTCATTTCTGCTTCCAGGATAATTCAGCTTTCTGCTTTCAATACAAGAAGTAAAATGAATATTTTTCATAGAAGAGGATGAAGTACCTTCTTGTTTTTAAACAAAAATACTCAAGCATCATTGTTACAGAAAAGGTTAGGAAAATGCACAATGATAGACAATTGCTTGTGTGTTTGTCACAGGGTATAAAACAGTCTATCTTTATGTCTTCAAGTTGAAAGATAAGAGGTTTGAACCTATTGAAACAACAAGTTTGATTCATCAGCCTTCTCAATTTTACCTTTGTTCTCTAACATATGGTAAAATAAATGAATAAATTAATGATGAATGAATGAATGAATTATGATAGATAGATAGTGTCATAGGTTCAAGAAAAATTTCCTTGGCATAATGAAGATGTAATTGTGTGACAACTACATTTTTCCTCTTCTATCATTGGGAGAAATAGACTGTATACACATTCTTACAATTTGTTCCAGGATACTTTAAATATCCAACTATGGAATCAGATAATACAACATTGATGATAGTTTTCTTTCATCTGGCACTTCTCTCTAACATCTGCCACAATGGTAACCTGGATTCAATGTTTCCATTATCACAATCATCATCATCATCATCATTATCATTGCAGCTTGAAAATGCTTTTTCTTCAGTATTCCCATGGACAAACTTTAATCTTTACCAATCTCACTAAAATGGGCTTCTTTCTTTTTCTTTTCAAGATTGAAAAACATTTCTCTCTCTCTTTTTCTCCATAGGGTTTGCTAAATATCTCTCCTTGATCCACACGCCTAATGTATAGGGTGACCATACAAGGTATTTTTAAGCCAGGTTAGTTTTCAGTGTGAAAGGGAGAAATAACCTAATGGGATATCATGATTCCATATCAAACTGTGACTATCATGTCTAAATATGAAGAATCATCACCCTGCTTAGGGCCAAATTGTGGCCATCTAAAAACCTATGCCTGACTCATTGTTCATGAATTATGGCATTTTTTTTTTGAGAGGAATAAGTAAAATTTCCTTTATTCATAATTGGCATAGGGTTGTAGGTAGAAAATCTAAAGAATCTAGAAACAATTTCTTTAATCTATTAATTAATGATAGCATGCGTTCTTAATACAAATAAACATAAAAAATCAACAAATCAAAAATAAATATATTCTCAATTACATTTATACTATGGTAAAAATATATTGACATCTTTCTATCACTGTGGAGATTTTAAAATCGTCTTAAGCCAAACAATTGATAATAATTTCCTCATTGTGTCTCAGTGGTCCACTAGCTTACAAGATCCCAGTCTTCCTCCGACTCTCCTTGTAGGATAAAATATTTATGAGTGTTTGCTCAATGGGATAGCTTCTCTGTGTCTGTCGTTGTGGGGGGATGCCCTCTATATTCCTATCTTTTTTTCATGTTTTCCCAACACTGCACTCCCTTTTAAATAGACTATAGTATTTTATATTTGACAGGACTCTATCCAATACTGAAGAACACCACCAGGTTCTCTTTCTGTGCCATTAGATTTCCTCCAGGCTAAAGACCCTCCTTTGCAGCCAAGAAAAGATGTGGGATCAGGTTCAAATGTGTTTCCATAGTAAGTTACTGAAAATGAATGCCATTTTGGATCATGTTTAGGCTAAGTTAAAAAAAAAAAACACTTTAAATTTCACCAGATCAAAATGTAAAATATCTTTCCTAAATCCTCCTGCCCTCTTCACTTTTTCAGGATATTTTTTTTCCTCCTGATTAACTCCAAACTGTCTCCTCCCAATTTCTAGAACACATCAAATCTTTCTCTCTTTGATCTTCCAGCATGCTATTTCTGCCTTTAGTGTTCTCTCCCCAACTGACTGCTTCCTCCACACACACACAGAGGCACACACTCCTGCCACTGCTGGCCTTCATGGCTCAGCTTCACATAAAAAGAATTTTTCTGAATTTAGAAATACTCCCAGAAAATCTGGCATAAAGTAATACTTGAAAAGTAAGGAAAACTTTCATAGAGCTTGTAGTATCATTAACTTTAGGAGCTGTTGTGAGTAAAGACATAGAAGAATTGAAATGGAATAGTTTTGAGAAAAATTGCACAAAGTACACAAGAATTAAAAGATGAATTTAAAAATATCCTTATTATTACAATATGGACATTATGTAAGTTTTGCATTTTCTTTCCATATTTTCTTCCCGAAATGAGTGTTTTGTTTTTATCTGTTTTTCACTCTAAACTACACTATTTGAAGATCACTAAAATCTTGAGTTTGAAGTTACTATTAGATTAAAGGATTATTGCTGATTAGGTGGAATAAGTAAAGGAGGGTTGGTTTTAAACACAAGCAGGCTTAGGTTTCAATCCTACACCTGCCAATTAAAATCTAAAGAGCTGTGTAATATTTGAGTGTTTTCCAAAGTCCTCAGAATTTTCCTTGCTTCACTATTTTTGCATTTACACTTTTAATTGCTCATTACACAACACAATATCATGCCATAGCTATCTTAGCTAAAATTAACTTCTAATCATCCTTCAAATTACTGTTCAATTGTCTTTTCTTCTTCGAAGACTACTTTCCTGTTCCATGTTATTTGCTTACTTCCTAGCAGGTATATCAGTTACAATTATACATTCATCATTAACTAATAAGTAATTAATGATATTGCTATTAAACTGTAAATGAGAATAGTGCTTTTTCTTTCTATCTTCTTTTCCTGTGTTTTTTTCTCTCTCTCTTTTTCCTTTTCCTTCTCTCTCCTCTTCTCATTCTTCTTCTACTTAATGTTTTATGTTCAGAGCCTAGCACAATCTTTCACATATAGTCAGTACTCCAGATATTTTTAATGATTCAATTAATCATATAATTTGGTCTCAGCAACTTGTGGACTCCAGCAATATCTGATTCCAGTCAATGCCCTTGTCTTTTGCTCACCATGATTTAAATTTTTTTTTTTTTATTTCTGAAGTTGTGAACTTACAAAACAATCATGCACACATATGGAATTTCCATACAATACCCCTTGACCAAGAGAACACAATGTTGAAGAACATTTGTTACAAATTATGAGATAATATTTTTATGAGTTAGTGATACTATGACTATTACTACTAACTATGATCCTTAGAATACATTTGGCATATTTTTTCCATAGCCCCTATTATTAACACAGAACATCTTTGTCATTCATGCAAGACTATTACAGTATTGCTATTAATTATTGTCCATAAGTTACATTAATTGTATTTTACCATTCTCCAAATTCCAACCACTCAGCAACAGTGACATATATCTATTCTAGTTCAAAAAAGGACGTTCTTGTATTTGTACTATTAACCACAATTCTCATCCACCTCTGGTTCACTGTGTTCTCAGTCCTTAGATTATTCTCTAGCTTACTTTCAGTTGACATTTACATCCCTAGACTTCCCTTTTCAGCCACAATCCCATTTATGGAACAGCTGCATTAGTTCTACTCATTAAAATGTGTTGCCATCACCTCTATCCACTTCCACACTCTACAGTAAAGTTTATCAAAAATTCTACACACATTAAGCATCTGTACACCTTCTCAGCCCTCCTCTTATCTCCTAATAGCCTATAATCTAGGATTTAACTCTATGCATTTATTCATCATATTTAGTTCATATTAATGAGACCATGTAATAACTGTTCTTTTGAGTATGCTTTATTTCACTCAGCATACAAAATTCATCCATGTTACCATAAGAGTCCCAATTTCATTTCTTCTTACTGCAGCATAGTATTCCATCATATGTATATACCATATTTATTTATCGATTCATTGGTTGATGGACACTTGGATTGTTTCCATCTTTTGGCAATTTGAATAACAGCACTATGAACAATGGTGTACCAATGTATGTTCAAGTCACAGTTTTCAGTTCTTCTGGATGTACTCATAGTAGAAGAGTTGCTGGATCATATGGCAGTTCTATATTTTGCTTCCTGAGGAACCACCAAACTGTTTTCCACAGAGACTGCACCATTTTTCATCCCCATCAAGAGTGCAGGAATGTTCCTATTTCACCAAATCTTCTCTAGTACTTATTGTTTTCTGTTTTTTTAAATACTGGCCATTCTATGTGGTGTGAGATGATATCTCATTTTCATTTTGATTTGCATTTCCCTAAGAGCTAGTGATATTGAACATTTTTTCATGTTCTTTTTGGCCATTTGTATTTCTACTTTGGAAAATTGTGTATTTAAATCATTTGCCCATTTTTAAATTAAATTTCTTGCTCTTTATTGTTAGGTTGTATGATTACTTTATATAGCATAGATATCAAAAACTTATCAGATATGGGCTTTCCAAATATTTTCTCCCATTGAGTGGGCTACCTTTTCATCTTCTTGACAATATCATTTGAATAACAAAAATATTTAAGTTTGAGGAGGTTTCATTCATCCATATTTTCTTTCATTGCTCATGTTTTCAGTTTAAAATTTAAGAATACACCACCTACCCCCAGTTTTTGAAGATGTTTTCCTAAATTTTTTTCTAGGAGCTTTATGGTTCTAGCATTTACCTTTAGGTCTTTGATCCATTTTGAGTTAATTTTAATACAAGGTGTGAGATAGGGGTCCTCTTTCTTTCTTTGGGCTATGGATAACCAGTTCTTCAAGCACCGTTTGTTGAATAGACTATTCTACCCCAGCTGGGAGAGTTGGACAGGCTTGTCAAAAATCACTTGACATACAGATGAGGGTCTGTTTCTGAACCATCAGTTTGATTCCATTGTTCTATGTGTCTACTTTTATGCTTGTACCATGTTGTTTTTCCACTACAGTTAAGTAATATTATTTAAAAATCTGGAAGTGAGATTCCTCCAACTTCCTGTTTCCATTTTCAGCTGCTTCTGACAATTTGACCATTAGTTTAAAAAGTGCTGGTTGAATTTTTACTGGGATTACATTGAATCTGCATATCAACTTGGGAAGAATTGTCATATTAATGATATTTAGTCTTCTGATCCATGAGCATGGAATGTTCTTTCCATTAGTTAGGTATTTTTTAAAAAATTTCTTTTAATTGTAGTTTTCTGAATACAAGTGCTTTACATACTTGCTGAAGTTTTTTCCTAAATATTTGATTCTATCAATCACTATTGAAATGAAATTTTTTTCCTGACTTCCTCACCAGATAGCACATTACAAGTGTATATAAACAACACAGATTTTTTTCATACTGATCTTGTATCCTGCCACTCTACTGAAATCGTTTATTAGTTCAAGTAACTTTCTTTTAGCTTTTTTGAGACTTTCCAGGTATAAGATCATATATCATCTGTAAATAGTAAAAGTTCTACTTCTTCCTTTCTGAACTGGATGCCTTTTATTTCTTTTTCCTTCCTGATTGCTCTAGGGAAAACATCTAGCACTATAACTAACAAGAGGAATGAAAGTGGGTACCCTTGTCTTGTTCCTACCTCAACAGGAAAACTTTCAATCTTTTACCATCAAATGCAATGATAGCTGTGGGTTTTTCATATATGGCCTTATGATGTTGAGAAAGTTTCCTTCAAAATTTGAAAAAGTACCTTTTGTTGTATCTTTATCAAGAAAGGTTGTTGTATTTTGTCAATTGCCTTTTCTACATCAATCAATAGGATCATGTGATATTTTGTTTTTTATTTATTAATGTTATATGTTATGTTGATTGGTTTTCTTGCGTTGAAACAGCCCTGCGTGCCTGGTTAACCACTTCATCATGATGAATACTTTTTTATATGTGTTGTTGGATTCAATTAGCAAGTATTTTGTTGAGGACTTTTGCATCCATATTCATAAGGGAGATGGGTCTGTAATTTTCTTTTTTTCATGATATATTTATCTAGCTTTTTAAAGGTGACATATGTCCCTGTTTTCATTTTTTATTTTATTTATTTACATCTTTTCTCTTTTTCTCTTTGACAGTCTAGCTAATGGTTTGTTGAATTTGTTAATCTTCTCAAAGAACCAACTTTTTGCTTTGTTATTTCTATCTATTTTTTATGTTCTCGATTTCATTTACTTCTGCTTTGATTTTTATTTCATTTCTTTTCATTGCTTGGGGAATAGTTTGCTGTACATTTTCTAGTTTCTCCAGCTGTGTAGTTAGGTCATTCATTTGAGCTCTTTCTTCTTTTCTAACGTAAGCATTGAGGGCTATAAATTTCCCATTCAGCACTGCCTTTGCTCCTTCCCTTAGGTTCTGATATGTTCTTGCTTTCATTCATCTTTAGATATTTCAATTTCTTTTGACCCACTGATTATTTAACAGTGTGCTGTTTAATGTCCATACATTTGTGAATTTTTTTATTTTTCTTCCTCTTGCTGATTTCCAATTTTATTCCATTATGATTTTAAAAAGTGCTTTGTATTATTTTGAACTTGCTGATTTTATTGAGATCTGCTTTGAGACCCAACAAATGGTCTGCCTAGAGAAAAATTCATGAACACTTGAGAAGAATATATTTACTGTTGTTTTGGGGTGCAATGTTTTGTATATGTCTATTAGGAATAGTCCATTTATCATATTATTCAAACCTTCTGCTTCCTTATTGATCCTCCCTTCTGGTGTTCTGCCCATTGCTGGGAGTGTTGTATTGAAGTCTCCAACTATTTAGGCAGAGACTTCTATTTCTCCTTTCAGTTTTGCTAGTGTTTGCCTCATGTACTTTGAGGCATCTTGGTTAAGTGCATAAATATTTATGATAGCTATTTCTTCCTAGTGAATTGACTCTTTATTAATATATAATGTCCTTCCTTGTCTCTAATAACAGTTTTGCTTTTAAAGTATATTTCATCCAATATAAGGATAGCTACTCTAATCGGTTTTTTTGTTTGTTTGTTTGTTTGTTTGTTTTTACTGCATTCTTGGAATATATTTTTCCAGCCTTTCACTTTCAATCTATTTGTATGCTTGGGTCTAAGGTGAGTCTCTTGTAGACAGCCTATAGATGGCTCATATTATCTTATCCATTCCACCAGTCTGTGTCTTTTGATTGGGGAGTTTAAGCCATTAATTTTCAATGTTATTACTGTAAAGGCAGTACTTATTTCACCCATTTTGATCTTTGGGTTTTCTCTGTCGTATTTTATTTTCACCACTTTTTTTATACATATATATATATATATTTTACTAATATAATCTTCATTTCTAGACTCTTTTCCAAGACTCTCTATCTTGTCTTTTCTTTTCAGGCTGTAGCAGTCCCTTTAGTATTTCCTGCAAACCTGGTCTCTTGGTTCCAAATATCTCAGTTTCTGTTTATCTGTTAATATTCTAAACTCACCCTCATTTTGGAAAGACAATCTTGCCAGATATAAGATTCTTGACTGGCAGTTTTCCTCTTGTATTATCTTAAATATATCCTACCACTGCCTATTTGCCTCCATGATTTCTGGTGAGAAATTTTCACTTAAACTTATTGGATGTCCCTTATATATTTTACATTGCTTTTCTCTTGCTTTTCTAAGAATTCTTTTTGTCTTTGGCATTTGACATTCTGCTTAGTATGTGTCTTGGAGTTGGTCTATTCAGATTTATTCAGATGGAAGTACATTGTGCTTCTTGGTTACAGATATCTATGTCCTTCAATAGGGTTGGGAATTTTTCTACCATTATTTTCTTCAAATATTCCTTTTGCTTCTTTTCCCTTCTTTTCCTATTCTAGGACACCCATGACACATATGTTTGCAACTCACTTGCCATCATTTAGTTCCCTGAGACCCTGTTCATTTTTTCTCTATTTTTTTCTTCATCTGTTATTTTGTATGTTCATTTTCAAAGGCCATGATTTCAGGCTCACTGATCATTTCTTACGCCTCCTCAAATCTGCTGTTACATGTCTCCAGTGTAGTTTCTATTTCATTCATTATGCCTTTCATTCCTCTAAGATCTGCTATTTTTATGTCTATTCTTTCAAATTCCTCTTTGTGCTCAATGAATGCCTTCTTAATATCCTTAATCTCTTTAGCCATCTCATTGAATTTATTAAGGAGATTCATTTGAGCATCTGTGATTAGTTGTCTGAAATCCTTTATGTCATCTGAAGGTTTATCTTGTTCCTTTGACTGTGCCATATCTTCCTGTTTCTTGGTATGGATGGTGATTTTTTGTTTGGTGTCTTGGCATCTGGCTTACTAGATACATTATTATGGGAGAATTTTCTCTCTTTAGTTTAGGGATTTTTGCCTTTTTTCCCTTGTTAGTTGTGTAGTAGAAGCTGAAGATGCAGTTGGTGAAGTAAACTGTGGAGCCTGAAGCTGCCCACATTGCCTCAGGAACCAATGAAATTTCTCCTACTGTTCTCCTCTTCCAGGGATAAGGAAAGAACCACAGACATATGTAGTAACCTAAGCCATTCAGGTCAAGACCATCTTTAGTTGCCTGGTCAGATCGATGTAGCTTCACACCTTTCCTCCCCTGCCTGGGGCAGATATGGAGCTACAGGTGTGGGCATCATTCTATGCCATGTGGTCCAAAATTACCACAGTTGCCCAAGTAGAATGAAGCAACCCCAACATTTCTCTTCTCCTGCCAGGGGTGGGGAGGGACCCTCCAGGATGCCCAACAATCTAATCCATGTGGGCCAAATCCATCTGCAATTGCCTCAAGAGGCTGAGAGAGTCCTTTCCCTTCTGCTTTTTAGCAGGTAGGGAGGAACCACAGGCACTCAACAGTTCAGTCTGTGTAGGATGATAGTGCCTGCCATTGCCCAGAGAGGCTGAGGAAATACCATCTCTCTCCTCTCCTATTGAGGAATTGGAGTATATCTACAGGTACTCAACTTTCAGTCCCTGTAGCCTTAAGTGCATGCTAATGCCTGGAGAGGCTAAGGAATCACCCATCCACTCCTATTCTATTGCAGGTTGGGGTTGGATCCACAGGCACCCAACAGTTCAGTCTCTGCAGGTCAAATGTGCCTGTCATTGCCCAGAAAGCCTGTGGAAACACAGATCCCCTCCTATCTTATTGGGAGTGGGGATGGAGCTACAGGTGTCTGAGTATCCATTCTGTGTGGGCTGAAAGCACCTGTACTTGCCCAGAGTGTCTGAAGAAACACTAGCTTCCTCCTATCCCATGGGGGTGAGGGTGGAGATGGAATAGGAGGCACTCAACAAGCAAGTTCATTCAGGCCAAAAGTGCCTGAAGGTGCCCAGAGAGAATAAGGAAACACAGCTCCCCTCCTATCATATTGAAGTCAAGGGATGGAGTTCCAGGCGTTCAACTATCCAGTCTGTGCTGTCCAAAAGCACCTTTAGTTCCCTGGACAGGCTGGTGCAGGCCCCCCTACTTCCTCACTGCCGGAGTTCAGCCTGGAGCCTAGGCTAGGGCTACAAACTGATGGGTGGAAAGAAGCACGTCTGTTCTGTCGCTGTGATTTTCAATCAACCCCTCTTCCCCGCGTACCAGGGGTGGAGTTAAAAAGGCAGATACTAGCCTTTTTCTGACTTGTACAGGTTCACACTTTAGCTATTCTTAAGATTATATTTTATCAGTAGAATTTACTTACCAGTACTGAAATCGGTGCCTAACCAATTCTTCCTCCCCTGTTTTAAGAAATTGGAGGTTCCAATTCCACCATGGAATTGCCTCCAAGCCTGCTTGTGCCACCAGTGGACGATGGGAACTGGCCTCCAAGCATGGAGTGCTCTACTCAGTAATCTTCACTGCATATGTGCAGTCTCCTCCTTCCATTCTTTCAAAGATGTTACAGGATGATCTTTGGGTCTACTGGGCCTTCCAAATAGGTTCTTTAGACACCTCTGTTTAGATTATTAACTGCCTTCTAGGATGGGCTGAATCTTAAAATGCCTTACTCAGCCACCACCTTGCCTCCCTACTCCCCCGTGCATCACTTTCAAGATGTGGAAATCAAAACTTGCTAATCAAGTTGCTTTGAGTAGGTGGTGGGGTAATATGAGCAGACATCCCATAGTGCCTGCTCCAAACTCTGAATCATTTTCCTCTGTTGTGCCATTCTACAGTTCTTGAAAATTTTCCAAGATGTTTGCATTCAAGTCACAGAAGTGTGGATGTACTCTATAGAGACAGTAATATTTCATGAAAAATCCTAGTTATGCTACACAACAGTACCCTTGGACTAAACAAATTTATCTCACCAGTCCCTTCATTTCTTTAATAACAAAAGGAAACTGGCAGCATGAATATCACATTAGGACTTTGATTATTGAGTTTAATACATATGAGCTGCTTAGCCCATGGTCAGGCTGCATGACTATCTAGAAAACTGTTAATGCCCCCCATCTTCCTTCCTGGTGAGGAAACTTAGCACTAAGTTTACAAAGTGGCTCCTATTGAAGAGACACTCAGTTTGCCTTCTATTCTCTTCTTTTCTTTCCTGTGAATCTCCAGGATGCCTTGCCATCTTTGCCTAGATTCTTGACCATAGACATGATGTGGAGTTTTGTGCACACTTTAGAGATAGTGATGTCTTTTAAATGCAGCTCAATTTAAAATAAAACTTTAACACTCAGAACCATGGAAAGAAATAAAAACAAAAGAGTTATTATGGCTATCAGATTTAAAATGGAATGGTGAGGTCATTCAAGAGGATACTCTTATGCAAATCACAGCTACATATCATAAAGTTTCAATGTATACAAAGAATCAACAATGTTCCTGAAAACCCTAAAGATCTCTGAACACTGTAAACAAATCACAAGATAAAGAAATCAATAAAAAATCTAACTTAAAGGATATTTCGGATACCCTAAATAACAAGCAGTTGTAAACAATTTATGTAATCTTGTTTTTCATTAAAAACCCTTGCTGTGGAGCACTAGAAGGGACACAATTTGGGTTGCTACTGGAATCTGTGATTCTCAAATTTCAGCTTCTAAGACCTCAAATAAATGCCTTTGTTGCCTTGCAGGTAGCTCAATTTGTCATTTATCACCATCAGAACTCAATTCAGTCTGCATTTTAATAAATAATGTCAATCTGTACATGGTTACATATACTCACCATATTTTTTCAATTAAATCAAATTTTAATTAAAATAAACTTATTTTTCTAAATATTTAAGAAAGCCTTTAATTTGGTGTTATCTCTTGTACAAGGAAATTGATAGCCTTATATCTGTGTACAGATGAGTGTATTTGCATACAGAATCCAATACTCATTTGTAAAGAGATAATTTTTCAAGTGTGGTTTAGAATGTGAATTTTAACATCTGATTCATTTTCTATTTTATCTATGGTTTATCACCTTGAATTTCCATACACTATATATTTTATATTATGTTTTTTTTTAAATTAGATATATCTAAAATTCTATAAAAATATTAATTGTATTCTTGCTTCAACATATTTTTTCTTAAGGATAAAGGAGGTTTTATTTGAATTGTTTCAAGATTTTCTAAACATTTTCTTCCTTACATGGAAGCAAATTAAATAGTTAACTTCTTATATTATTACGTTAAGCTGACCTTAAAGAAAAAATGCAAAATTTTCAAATTCAAAATATTTAATATATTTTCTTGGCATTTCCTAAGTCATTGAAGTTATTTTTTACATTGGATCCTGTATAGAAACAACTCTAGTTTCTTAAAATGATGCAGTAGTAAAGACTGGTTATCACTGAGATTTGGGGTTTTTCCTCATCAATTTTTCTTTTATATATTTGGAAGAGGAAGGAAATTAAGATTTGTCAACATATAAGTAACTGTGTCAGAGCCTCCAAAGAGCTTGAGGAATGGAAAAGGTTTGTGATAATTTCAGTCCCAAAGTCTGCAAATAGAAGAGTATGTTCAAGTTTACAAAGTCTCACAGAATACTACTTAGATTAAAACAAAAATGTGGGAAATATTTTGAATTAATGAAAAAGTATGTAAGTTAAATGAAACATGATCAAGAGAGTTTAAAGGAGAGAGTGACTAAAGATGAAATATGAAGCCATATATTTTCCAAGTTTCTCCAAACTTTTGGTTTACTCACATGATTTTGAGAAGTACATGATTTTTAGTTTTTATCTAATTTACAAGAATTTGCTACATTTTATGTTTTACCAGTGCAAATATTGTTCATTAATCATAAAAATCAGCTCCAGCTCATTTACCATGCACATCCCAGTCCCCTCTGTTTGCCTTGCATGGCCATGTGGAAGAAGGTCATGGAACAACTCCTCCCCATGACTGTGTGAAGTCCAGTCATATGAACACAACCTCGAACTCTCACTTGGCTTCATCTCCACCCATTTCCAACAGAGCATCATATTTTCTAAAATTCACTTCCTAAACACCTAAATGTTCCACTTGCCATTCCTCTAGTCCAAAAACTCTTATCCAGACTTACTTATTAGTCACCTATTTGACTCTCCATGACATAACTCTCTCTTTCTTATCCACCCCAATTTCTATTCTAAACAAATCAAAATTAGCTCCTAAAAATGAAAATATGTATTCTATCACTTCTCTTGTTTACATAGGCTGTTTTTTTCCCAGTGTCTTACAATAAAGACAAATGTCTTCAGTATGGATTACAGGGTCCAAATGGGTATTCACATTCTCATTTGGGTAACTTAGTGTCCACTCCATTATTAGGAACAAAGTAAGTACAATTCCAGTAAATCATCTCTCCTTCCATTATTATTCCATTTGTCTGGACAGATTGATTCTGTGATCTGTGATGGAATTGGGGAGGTAAATTTTTATATCAGAACATCTCTGGACAACATGAGCTTCAGGGAAGACTGAAGGATATGGGCTTAGGTCAATAAGCATATCTTATCCCCCAGCCATAGTGATTAATTCAAATGTGAACATGTGAATTTGTCAGTCCAATCACAATGAGCCCTTGGAATCTTATTGGAAACATAGGACTCTAAATGATCTTTGCCTCTGGAAGATGTGGTAGGAAGATTTAAAGGCTAGATCTACCCTGGGCTCATTGCAGTCATGGGAAAGCTGTCCTAAGAAGAATATACTGTACAACCCCAAATCCCAGAGAGTCCAGCTACTCTAGGAGGGCATAGTCATGTGATATAGAAATTGAAACCAATCAACACACAAAGTCTAAAATTTTCAACCCTTTTATTCCATGATTCTGTCAAGTTAGTTTTCTGTTTTTTTGTATTCAAAACAAATTCACACATAAAATGGCCCTTACTAAATTCCCTATATATTTTTTTCCAATATTTAGACATGGTGGCAAATAATTTATTTTTGGAGTTTAAGACACACTACCCTTATTTCAGTTCCTTTTACCTCTTACCATAGCACCTATGTGTTTGTCATTTTCCGTGCCTATGACATACCTTTGCCTAATTAACTTTTTACTCCCTCAAACTTTAGCTCAGTCATCACTTTTATAGAGAAACCTTGAGCTTCCTTCCTTGTCAGGGAAATCTTTCCATTATGCAGTGTCATAAGGTCCTTTGTGTTTCCAGTGCTTTCTGCAGTGGAAATTCGCAGGTATGGATATGACAGATGAATTGTGGCCTTGCCTATGCCATGAAATATTCTTGTTTGCTGTATTTCATCATTTTAAACTCCAGAACCAGTGTAGAACTGCTCAAAGGGTAGTTTCTGAAGTATCTGCTTAGCAAAAGAATAAATGAATGAACAAACAAATGAAATCTGGAATCATTCCTTCTTCCAGTTAGACAGGTGTACACATGAACTTTGTTGAATTCCAAACTTATCTTGTGCAGAATTTATTGCATGTTTTTATCACAAACCTATCAATTATCCAAGATTCTTTGATTTAATATAAATATTTTTCACTCAAGAAAATTGCTTCGTAATGCAAACCTTCTTAGTTTCTTGAATAGCTCAGTTATTTATTGAATCTCTTTTGAATATATTGCATATAACAGATGATATGTGATTTGAAAGGGGTAATGCAGTGAAGAGAACACAAGCCTTTACCTGAGAGAATTATTGGATGTGAAGGATAGAGCTGTGTACACCCAGAAAGCCATGTAGCATCTAGGGAAGGACCCAGTTCTAAAGAGGTCCTGAAATAAAAATACTTGGTCATGCAAACAGACAGAGGAGCCTTTCAAAAAGAGATTGAGATCATGAAATTACATGAAAAAAAAAAGCATTGGAGATTTCATGAAGCCACAAATATCCAACTGAGTATGACTAAAATTTGGTAAGAAAAGGGAATATATTAGCAAGAGGTATATAAAGAACGGGGAGATATAAGGTAGAATCAGATAATTAAGGGTATTTTATGCCATGCTGCCATGCTTGACTTTTCCTAAAGGAAAGTAGGAGCCATTTAAATATTTTTATCATTCATATATAGAATTAATATATATATAACAAAGTGAAATATATTTATTTTATAGATTAAAATGAAAAATATTCATTTTATATAATTTTTCTCTAAATATAATTGTTAAGGGCAAGAACAGAACAAACATAGCTAAAATAATTTGTTTTTATTCCCAAAGGGAAGGTATTGGTTCTCCCTATTTTCAATAAGTAGTCATTGCTAAATGTCTTCAAAAATTAGTCCCATTCCTTACCAACTTTTCATATCGATATGGTAATTGAGAAATAGTATTTTTATACAGACCTCTTGCAAAACATCCTTACTAGTCCCTAGTCTTCTCTTTATTTCAAATCCAATTCACATTCTGAAATAAATGTTAAAAATGATATTTTAATGGATGTATAGACCACAAGGATGGAGTTTATGGAGTGTTTGCTAAGGGAACACTACTGCCCATCCTAGAGACCAAGATGGCAATTTCACTGTTTTTTTTTTCTGAATTTGCATTTGCTACCTATTTACTCATAACTAACAATACAATTTCATTTTGTTTATATAGAAATGGATTGTTTTAAGTATATTTTTGTGATTCTCTTTTCTTGTTGCACATTATTGCACTTATAAAATTCATTCATGTTGATATAAGCCTAGTGGATTCATTCATTTTCTTCGCTGTATAGTATTTAATTGCCAGGTTATGCCATTTTTTATTTGTGCACTCTTTTGCTGCATAAATCACTTTTATTCATTTTTGAGCAATTAAAAATCAAGGTGCTATCTACATTGTTTTGCATGTGTATTGTTTCTATGTATTTGCACATACCTCCAAATCACTAAACATGTCCCAGAATTAATAGTTACCCAGCTATTACCGTTTCAATTCTCTCAATAGTCTAGTGATGTCCCTTTTTCATTTCTTATGGTGCTGGTCTGAGTCATCTCTCTTACTTCTTCAACAATTTAAGCAGAGGTTTATCATTATTATTCCAATTTCCAAAGAACTCTCACCTGGATTTGTCAACCCTCTTTATTTTATATTTGGTATATTTTACTTTCTCTGGTTTTCATTTGCTTTCAGTTTTCTCTTTTCTGGACAAATATGCTTATCTTATTTACTTTTAAATTTCTAAAATATCCATCTAAGACTACATTTTCCATGATGTTTTGCTTTATCAGTAAACCAGAAGATTTTATACATATAATTTATATTACCTTTCCTTTCAATTTAATTTAATATTTCCACTATGAATTCTTTCTTGTCTCATGCATTATTTCCTAATGTACAATGGCATTTCTTAGTCTACAATCATATAATACATTTTTAAAATTGAATTCTAAACCCAAACATTGTGGGCAGCGATTTCAATCATTTAAAATATGTTGTACACTGTTTGATGGCCCCTTGTATGATCAATTTTGTGAATGTTTTGTTTTTGTAGAGGATATTGTTTTACATATGCCCATTAAATTGTGTTGTTCAAATCTTATTAAATCTTATTTATTTGTTCAGTAAATTATGAAAAGTGATATTATCTCCCTTTATTTCACACTTTTATTTCCAGAATTTTTGAATGATACATTTTAGGACAATATTATTAGGTGGAAAAAAAGTCAAAATTGGAATTGTTCATTTTTATATTTTGAAGTGAATTCGTATTTCTTCTCCATGTTCTTATACCAATTTTTATGTATTTTTATATGTGTTTTACATATGTCTCTTGGAAACAACAAATAATGAGATTTCATTTTTGCTTCTCAATTTGTAATCTTTGATTTCCCAGGAAAGAATTCAATACATTTTCAGTCATTTTAATTTCTGACGTTATTTTTAATTAAGTCAACCTTTTCTGTTGCACTTTATATTTGTTGTAATTATTATTTTGTTTCTTTCTTTCTCATGTGTATGTTTTCCTTTTTAAAAATTGAATGATATATTAATTGATTGATTATCATTCCACTTTTCTCTATGGGTTTTGGGTTTATATATACTCTGTTTCTAATTTCTTTATTTATTAGATTATAAATTAATGTATCCATACGCATTTTATCAAAGACAAAATTAAACAACATTTTACCCTGCTCCCAGAAAATATTAGCACCTTAAAATAATCTCATTTATCTCCTTCCTGACTCAAATGCTATTGTATTTTAAAGTATTTAATAATTCTCCTTAAAAATATACATACAGTAAGGTTTTGGGAAGGTGGTAGAGTAAGAATTTCCAGGACACAGTTTTTCCAATAAACCAACTCTTAAAGGGGCAGGAAAAATTTGAAACAAATATTTTGAAACTCTGTAGGCCAGAAGAAAACCGTACCACAACCAGGGAAGAACAGAAGGAGTAGGCTAATAAATTATGGTAAACAACAGTAAATTGTCTTTTGATGCAGCAACTACCACCACCCATCCCCCACTCTCACAGCAAGCCACCCTGGAGTCCAGCCCATGGCTAAATAACTGGAGAAAAATTGGGACACAAAATTGCTCTTCCCTAAGAACAAGTGTTGACATGGCTAATCACTGATCACAGTCTTTGATAAAGGAACTAGGATCATTGGAGGCCCAGCTCTGCTCAGCTAAGAAGGTATCTATTTTTTCAACACTCTATGGAGACATGTAGTGCAGTGAACACTTAAAGATACTGTACTTTCTCAGGACTATGGGAGAAAATTAGATGAAGAGGTGTATTTTCTGGGCAGACCAGGAAATTTCAGTTTTGGGGAGCCATCATAAAATATCTTGGTACCCTTCTGGACACTTTGGAACTGGTCTATGTTCCCTTCATGGGTCCGTGTCCCTGATTTGGCTGGTAAATACTGACTTGGGGAAGTCCTGTCTGTTGTACCCTCGTCCCAGAAATTGCCCTCCAGGCAAAAGCAGCTTGAAATAATGAAAGTAGTGTTAAAACTAGAGGCAATGTGAATATTCTCACTGACCTGATTTTGTGATAATCAGGGTAGGCTAAACATTTGTTAGATTAGAAACTAGGCATGTGTCCCGAGACCCAGATTTTCTCTGTAGGTCTGGTTTTTAGAATGCTGGTGATAAACTAAACCTGATTTATTATATGACTATCCTTTATGGGAAAAGACTGTAACTTTGGGTATTTTTGGTCAACCTTAAGAGATATAGCAGGAGAACAGATGTGGCTCGGGTGGTTGGGACGTCCATCTCCCATATGGAGGTGATGGATGTAGGATGACTGAATACCTGAGAGTAACTTGTTTCTCTCCCTGTTGCTAGGCTACAAAAGAAAGAATTGTATGTAAATTAGAAGGCAATGAAATGCAACCCTCTCTTTCTGCCAAATTCTACTTTTCATGGTCAAGAATATCCTGTTGAATCAATGAAGTATGAAAATCAGCTTCAACCAGTTGGCTGGACCTCTGCAGATGAAGCTCCTTGCTGTCCTCACTTGAACTTCCTTAATTAACATATTAAATTTCCCACCCAAGGGTGGAGTTATCCGCCCTTTTTTGGTAATGCAATGTATGTGCAAGCATGATTTCATGAACATACTAATCATAAAGTTATATAACTAGCTATGTATGATCATCTATATGCATAAAAGCTAAGGCATAATCAAAGAAATGCTAAATAGTAACTTAGGTATTTAAGCAAGAGCAAAACCACAGCAAAGGGAGTCAGGTCTGAGTCACTTTAGACTGACCTTGGCTCCTTACCTCTGCAGACATAATAAATGTGAGTTTGCCTAACACTTGTGTTAAAGTTTCCTTCATGCCATCACTGGTTATCCATAAAGACCCTGCCTTGAGGCCTAACAGAGGGACCTGGATTCAATCCCCAGGACCTCCTGGTAAAAATAAAAAAAGAAAAATATAAAAGGTGCGTGAGCCACCAAGTCCCATCCATGGGTGAGCCACCAGGACCCCTGTGCAGGTGCACTGCCAGGCCCCAGAAGCAGGTGAGCCACCAGGCCCCATGCATGGGTGCACTGCTAGGCCCCGTGAGCCATGAAGCAAGATGATGACATAACAGGAGAGTGACACAAGTCAGAGCCAAGATGAGATGAACTGAAAAACCAGGAACTAAGGTGGCACAAGTGGTAAGATGCCTCTCTCCCACATCGGAGATTCTGAGGTCAAAATCCCAGTGAAGACAGGAGGAGAAGGATGAGAAGAGAGGGCAGGAAATGGACACAAAGAGTTGCCCAGTGAATGGACACAGAAACAGCAAAAATGGGGCATGGGTAAAAATGGATAAAAGTAAATAAATAAAAAAATAAATCCTTAAAAATGTATAGGGGAGGAAGATATGGACTATAGTTCGTAGTAATACTTTGACGATGCTCTTTCATGATTTGTTAACAAATGTTTCACAACAATGCAGGATGTTTGGGGAGATGATGTGTGGGAGCCCTGTATGATGTTATGCATGTTTGTTTTGTAAATTCACAATGTTTACTGAACACTTATAGTTTATGTATGTTCATGTACGTATGAAATACTTCAATAAATTGTTTTTTTTAAAAAAACAAAGCTATAGAGGCAGACAATCTAGGACTAAGGCCTCCTGGCTTCAAACACCAGGAGAGGGAGATCTGTAACCTAGGAAAAAGAGAGGACAACCAAACACCTATAACAAAACTAGTGTATCAGGATACACTAAGATCAAAATAAGAGTTTTAGTAAAGAGATACAAATTGTAAAAGGAACCAAACAAGTACTGGAGTTTAAGACTAAAATAACTGAAATGAAATACATCTGGAAAGGTTTTAAAAAAAGATTTGGGTTATTACATAGGGTTTGCAGAGATTCTAAGCAGAAATCTCCAGGCCTGACATATGTGGTCAGCTCTTGAAAGCAACAAATGATTAGTTCAAGTAGCACAGGTCACTTCTCTTTTGTTCATCTCATTTTTTGTGTGATGAGGATGAGCAGCAATAGTAAAGAGTAGAGAGCCATACTGCTTTTAACACCTAATGGAAAAACACCAGCAGGGGCAGGAAAGCTACAATTTCCCATGTGGCTCTGACTCTTAACTCTCCAGCTTCTCTTCACTATGTAGAATCACATCAGCCACTGTGGGGACACAGGTCTCCCACTAAGTCCTAAGCACATAGTTGCCCAAGTGACTTAGGCCTAAGTTAAAGGTTACCAACCCTCCTGCTGAAGGGGGGCAGAAGAGAATGTCTTAAACCAAATCTCTTCTGAGTGGTAAAACCTCAATTCCTGATATAACATCACCAAACTCTATGTGTGCAGTCATGGGACCCTAGCCAGTACTCTGTTCTCATATCCTATTGAATGTCCTTATTATCCCTATGGAATGTCATTGTTCAGAAGCCACTTATATCACCCCTCATTTTTCCTGTCTCTTTGCGGGTCACAAACTTATTTCATCCTTTGACCAGCTACCAACAAGGAATTTTCTCCTGTTTTTAAGTCCCAATAAAGCAGATGTCTGATTCTCGGACTGATGTGTTCTTTGGTCTTGCCCCCTCACTAAAATGTGCCCATCAGGAGTTGTGTTGGAACATCCACTGTTTTGTGAATCTGTATAAATAAATATACTGTTTAAAGTTGTGCTAAAATAAAGAGAAAGTATTCCTAAAAAAAGAGAAAGGTTTGGAGTTGGCAGAACAAAGACATGAAAAGACATTTGAAATAAGTCAAGCTGAGAAACACAAAGAAAATATCAATATTAAAAGCGAGTATAATCTCTGCAACATCATGAAGTACATGAATATATGCATTATGGGAGTTCTAAAAGTAGAAGAGAGAGAGAAAGGGGTAGAAGTAATTTTCAAAGAAATTATAACAAAGAACTTCCAAAACTTAACAAAATACATGAATATGCCTTTCTAAGAAGGCCAGAGATCAACAAACAGGATAAACATGAAGAAAACAGCACCCATCATATGTTAATCACACTATCATATGCAAAGGATAAAAAAGAAACCTAGAAAACTATATTTGTTGGAGATGGTGTTAAGAAATAGGAACACTCATTCATTGCTGGTGGAAATGTAGACTGGTGCCACCATTGTGAAAGACATTTTGGCAGTTCTTCAGGAAGCTAAGTATAGAATACCATATAACCCAGCAATTTGCAACTAATTATATTCCCTAAAGGATTGAAAGCAGGGGCTCAAATAGATATACGCATATCAATTTTCATAGCAGCAATATTCACAATTGCAAAAAATGGAAGCAACCTAAGTTTCCCCAGTTGATGAATGCTAAACAAAATATGATACATACATACAAGGTGATATTATTCAGCTGCTAAAGGAATAAAGTCCTGCATGTATCAACAGACATGAACCTTCAGGACATTATGTTGAGTGAAATAAGTTAGACACAAAAGGACAAATATTGCATGTTCTCACTGATATGAACTTAATATAATTAGTAAACTCGTAAAGTTAGAATCTAAAATATAAGTTCCCGAAGGATAGATCTGGGTTAGAGAATTGGGGATTGATGCTTAATTTGAGCAGAATTTCAGTATAGGTTGATTGTAAATATTTGGAAAAGTATGGTGATGATGGCGCACATTATTATGAGTGTATTAGCACTGAATTATATAGGTGAATGTGGTAAAAAGGGGAAACTTTAGGTCATATATGTTACTAGAATAAAAATTAAAAGATAAAACACAGGACTGTATAACAGTGAATCTTATTGTAGATGATGGGCTATAGTTAACAGCACAAGTATAAGAATGTTCTTTCATGAATTATAATAATGTATGACACAAGTAAAAGCTGTTAATAATAAGCTAGAATATGGGAAATATACTTAAACTCTGGATAGTAGTTAATAGTACTATTTTAATACTCTTTCATCAATTGTAACAAAGGTAAGTACCATTAAAAAATAGTACAATTATGAAAAAAGTGCTATCATTATTTGCAATAAATGTTCTACACCAAGGTAAGGTGTTGGTGGTAGGCTGGTTTGTGTGAATCCTGTATTTTATGTATGATTCCTCTTTAAACCCACTACTTCTCTAATTATCTATCTATCTATCTATCTATCTATCTATCTATCTATCTATCTATCTATATCAATATATATAAAATTGCTAATTGCCTGAATTATATGGGTTATCTCTAAGAAAATATTAAAACGTTTAAACATCTTACCAGGAATTTTTCTATACCTCTCTCCTCAGCCTTTTAACTGACTCTGCATTCCTCTCTCCAATTCTATCTCTATTTCACTCAATGTCTCTCTTAAAATATATGGAATCCCATACTTGAAGTCAACAAAACCTGCTATTAGCTCCAAATTCTCTTCTAAATATTTCATTCACCTTTAGTCTTAGTTGGAACTTTGATGAAACTTGAAACAATTTTCTTGCAGCCATTTCAAGTGCACTTTTTTTCACATCCTAACTAAGTCAGGATAAAATAATTAATCTCCATGCTCTTCATTGCCATATCAAAACTATTTCTTCTTTTGGATCCTTAATATTTACAGTTATTTTATAGCTATTTGTCTTTCTGAATTTACTTGTTGTTGTCATATACCATGTCCTATTAGATAAATGTCATCTAGTTTCTTCCCTGAAGTAATTAAATTCTTCTTCCTTGCTTCATTTCCATCAAGTTGACAGATTTAGATATTCTGAAATGGCCTCTCCATAAAAAGAAATATAGAAATATTGAATAAAATGAATTTTAAAAATCTTTATAAATACTTAGCTGACTTCACAAAAAAGCAGAGATAGAACATTGGCTAAAAAAAGGATTGGAATCTAGAGCATTAAGCAGATACTAAAAGTCTGAAAGGATAATCAGATTTTGAACCTGCAGAATTGGATTTTTAAGGAAGACCAATGTATGGAAATTTTAGAAATAAAACATATAAAGTTAAAAGCATACTGGATAAATATAGAAGCATGAAGGATAGATAGATCTGAAGGGAGAATAATAAACAGCAAGAAAATTCTAAAGAAACTATCCAGAATGCAACACAAGGAATATATATGCAGCCAACAAATGGAAAATATTAAAGGAAATTTGAGAGATGAAAGAGATTTAAAACATGAAAATTATTCCCTAATAAAATATGGCATTCCTTAATGATAATTTGTAATTTAATTTCTGAGATATTTAAATGTGAAAAAAGTAAAGTGAAACTTAAAATTGGCAAAAATGATAACGTGTATTACATAAAGTAATATATAAAATAAGACAATGTTTTAAGAATCATGCAGACTTTTCAATGAACTGTGAAATATATGAATCATTAAATTTAGAACCACAATGAATTATCAGCAGAAATCCACAGCTCATTGGGACAATTAACGACTTCAATGATAAAGAAATCTGAAAAGTATCCAGAGGAAATAGATCCCTTACAAAGACAGGAAAATTAGGAACAGGTACTCAACAGCAATAACTGAAACCAGAAGAGAGTTTTATTAATTTTCTTAACTCCTGAGAGAAAATAACTCTCAATGTACCTAACAAAATTAATTTCAAGGATGAGGAAGAAATTAAACACATTTTCAGACAAATCTTGAAGCCATAAGTTTAACTAAAGATGTAAATGACTTGCATGCAGAGAACTGCACAACAGTATAAAAGAAAATGAAAGAAGACCTAAATAAATGGAAGAATATTCCCTTTTCATGGATAGGAAGACTAAACCTCATTAGGATGTCTATACTACAAATACTGATTTAAATATTTAACACAATCCCAATAAAAATTACCACAGAATTTTTTACTGAATTGGGAATGCTAACTATGAAATTTATTTGCAAGGGCAAGGGGCCTTGAATAGCCAAAGATATATTGAAAAAGAAAAATGAAATCAGAAGAATCACATTTGCACACCTATGTTCATAACAGCATTATTTACAATGGGTAAAATACTGAAACAACCCAAGTGTCCATCAACTGATGAGGGGGTAAACAAAATGTGGTATATACACAGATACACAAAATAAGATTGGAACATGTCTTTGTGGGGTACATGATTCCTTCCCCAGCACTAAGGCAGCAGATTGTTTTTGCCCTCTCAAGTGTTAGGGCAGCTGTGATTTCTGGCAGTTACTGGGAATTGGGTTGAGGAGAGGAAGCCAAGATGCAATTCGGACATACGACTATATGAGTATGTCTGGAAATGAAATAAAGATATCTTAAGATGTGACCAATAATTGGTTGTAATTTCCTTTTTTCCACCTAGATGCATGTTAACTCTTTTGAAAGCTGTTGGTGTGATTTAATATTTATTTTGTAAAACAGTGCTTCCACACACCCTTCACTATACCTATTCCTCGCAAGGACCCAACAATCCTATAGGACCTGCCTCATGATTCCATATTTAACCTCTTTTCTAAGTTTCTCTGTCTTTCTCACCACCATCTCCACCCCACCCTCCAAGACACACATAAAACAGGCTCACCATCTTCCTACAGTTTATCAAACCTGGTAAGTTACTTCCAATCTCAGAAACTTCACCTTTCCTGTTACTTCTGCCAAAAACTTCTGTGCCCAGATGTTTTCATGTTTTCTCCCATTATATTCAAATGTTTGTTTAAATCTCACTGTCTTAAAAAAGGACCACTAACAACCTTGCCTAAAATAATTTCCCAGATCATTCTCTATCCTCTTGTACTGCCTTTGTTTTTATTCATTATACTTAATAACCATTAATATTATATTATATATTTGTTAATTTATTGTCTTTATTTACAAATAGAATATAAGCTTTCTGACAATAGAGTCTTTATTTTGTGGCTATGAATGCAGAATAGTGGCTAGCCCATAATTGGAAATGAATAAATATTTTGAATGAATGAAAGAAGAATGGATCATTCAAAATTAGAAGTTAGTTTCCATTTGAAAGCAGTCATCTTAGAATTACACTGTATATCACACCACCAAATAAAATACTGCTGTACTAAAAGTTAAAGTACAAAATAAACTTTAAACTCATTTGTTGAAAAATGTAAAAGTGAATAGATTTAAGGATATTAAATTTGTGTGAGTACATTCTAAGCATACAGGAAATGGAATAAACAATTAAACACAATATTTTAATCAAAACACTTACAAAATTAGAGTAGCATAAAATATCAAATTAAGAAAAAGTAGACATATATGTAGCACATATTGCTTAAAAGTGTTACTATTCATCACCATTCTAAACATAGAGCACATTTTAAATTCATAAGAAAAGGAAATACGCATTAGGAAAATGCATAAAAGATAAAAATATTTCACAAAAGGTTTATATAGAGATAAACATGAAAGGTAATAATTATAATTGTAATTAAGAAGGACAAAATAAACAATGATGTACTTATAAAATTTTCAAAGATGAAAAAGCAAATAAAATTCAAGACTATTGCAGATGAAGTTTGATGTTGTAGAACATTTTGTGGAAGCTTTTAGAAATGCAATTAAATATTGCTTATTAAGATACTTGAAGGTTTTTGTATCTTTCTTCTAAGTTCTCTTTGGGAAAAATGGATTCAGAAAATTAATTATATGAGATCCTACTGAGGTGTGCATAAGCATTACCTCTGGGATGATCTCCTGCCTCTCTTTGAAGTCTCTTAGCCATATGAACTCATTTGTCTTTACATCCCCCCTTTTATTCAAGGTCTTTTTCCAGTCATATTGCCAGTTGGCACTTTTTATTAATCCTTCATTGCCAGGGAGGATCAACCCCGGGAGTCCTGTCCCATGCTGTGGAGAAGGTAGTGCATTCATATGCTAAGTTTGACTTAGAGAGAGTCCACATTTGAGCAATAAGTAGGCTCTCAGGTGGCAACCCTTAGGCACCCCATAACAGAAGGCTAAGTTTCTATTACAAGAGCAAATACTCATAAGGGTAGTCATCAATAACAAGAACCCATTAGTGGACTATTCCTCCTTTGCCACAAACTGCTCCTACACTCGGGGGACTGTTGCTACTCACTTGGAGAATGTGGCAGACCTCTCCAGGCTGGAAATTCAGTATTCTCTCATTTATTGAGTGATTCTCCACCCACATTGACCATGCCCCACCCCTTTATCATTTGAACAATTTTATATATTTTTCATGTACATTCAGGTGAACTTTCTCCCTTGAAACCCCCATCCCAGACACCACCCACCAATGATTGTCTCCTGCCCCTGTTGTAACCCTTGTGTGTTCCAAACCTTCCTTGAAGATGAAGCCCATTTAATAGCCAAATACAATTAACAGGAAAATGGAATAATAATGGTATGTTTAAATATAAGAGATAAAATACATGGAAACTTAAAAAAAACACTAAAAATAAAATAAAATTATAGGATTGGGATATTCAAAAAATGGGCAAAAACAAAAAAACTTCAAAAAACCAATTTTTAAACATTTTTGCTTTTATCCCTGCCTTATTGGGTGTCTGGTCTGTTTTGTGGCACCTTCCCCCTCTCACTCCCCAGTGTCTCCCAAATTTTCATTTAATTTTCAAAGAAATTTTAGGTCACAGCAAAGTCACACACAGAATACTAGAGACTCTCATATACCCAACCTCCTTCCACTTTGCTCACCCCATATTAACACCTTTTTAGATGTGGATGGTAGCATTGTTATAACTTTTATAAGATAGTGAAACATAGCTACTAAACATTGTCAATGATTTACAGTATAGTTTACAATTTAGATGGTACAGTTTAATAAATTTTGATAATATTTACCATGTCCTGTGTCCATCCCTGTAAGGTAATGAAAAACTTTTCCCCTGGCCACTAAATACACCCTGTTTGATTTTTTCTGTCCCTTACTCCCCATCCCCCTGGGGCACATGACAACCCCCTGTCTTGACTCATTGGATGACAAGATTCATAGTTACATGCAACATGACGTCTTGACACGCTGATTGTCTTCCCCTATTAGGGTCTACCCTTGCTCCTAAGAGACACCCATCTGTCTGTTTCTGGGTGAATCGGTCCTCCCAAAGATGGGGGTCCTTGTCCTTACCCCTCACCATGTGGGTCTCCAGTCCCTGACACAACAGAGTTGCTTTCGATTTTTGTGTATTAATCTTCTATCCTGCCACTTTGCTGAAATTGTCTGTTAATTTTTGTAGCTTTGTTGTGGGTTTTTCAGGATTTCCTAGATATAGAATCATGTACTCAGTGAAAAGTAGAGGTTTTATTTCTTTCTTTCCTATTTGGGTACCTTTTATTTCTTTGTCTAACCTAATTGATCTAGCTAGAACTTCTAAAACAATATTGAATAATAATGTTGACAGTGGTCATCCTTGTCTTCTTCCTGATCTCAGTGGGAAAGCTTTCAGGATTTTACCATTGAGTACAATGCTAGCTGTAGAATTTTCATACATGCACTTTAACATATTGAGAAAGCTTCGTTCCATTATTATCTTTTAGAGTGATTTTATCAAGAAAGGATGCTTTATTTTATCAAATGCCTTTTCTGAATCAATCAAGAGGATCATGTGATTTTTCTTCTTCAATACATCAGTGTGGTTTATTACACTAATTGATATCTTGTGTTGAACCACCCTTGCATACCTGGGCTAAAACCCACTTGATCATGGTGTATAATTTTTTCTGTGCTTATGGATTCTGTTGGCAAATATTTTCTTGAGGATTTCTGTATATATATTCTTAGAGATATTTGTCTGTAATTTTCTTTTTTTGTAATACCTTTATCTTGTTTTGGTATTAAGGTGATGTAGACTTTATAGCATTCTTTTTTGTTGATTTTTTTTCAATTTTTTGGAAGAGCTTGAGAAAGATTGGTATTAGATCATCTCTGAATGATTGGTAGACCTCCCCTGTGAAGCCATCTATTTCTGGACTTAGCATCTTTCAGAAGTTTTTGATGATTGTTTCAGTCTCTTTACTTGTGATTGGGGTGTTGAGGTCTTTTGTTTCTTCTAGGTTCAGTGTATGTGGTCTGTGTGTTTCTAGGAATTTGTCCATGTAATCTAAATGTTCTAGTTTTTTG
Source organism: Cabassous unicinctus (assembly GCA_029593785.1). Taxonomy (NCBI): domain Eukaryota; kingdom Metazoa; phylum Chordata; class Mammalia; order Cingulata; family Chlamyphoridae; genus Cabassous; species Cabassous unicinctus. The sequence goes on along the minus strand of JAQZBX010011642.1, from coordinate 1,705 downwards.
GCATAGAATTTTTCATAATATCCTCTTATGATCTCTCTTTTCTTCAGGGTCAGTTGTAGTGCCCCCTGCCTCATTTCTGATTTTATTTATTTGCATCCTCTCTCTTTTCCTTTGCTAGTGTATCCAAGTTTTGTCAATTTTGTTGGTGTTCTCAAAGATTCGTTTTGTTGATTTTGTCCATTGATTTTTGTTCTCAATTTCAGTTACTTCTTATCTTGTCTCTACACTATATATGTAATGTTTTCAGCTTGGTTTGGCATTAGTTTGTTGTTCTTTTTCCTAGTATCTGCAGGTGTGTAGTTAGATCTTCAATTTTAGCCTTTACTTTTTTTAATGTTATCATTTAGGGCTATAAATTTTCTCTCATCACTGCTTTTGTGGTGTCCTATAGGTTCTATAGGCTTTGATGTATTGTGTTCTCATTTTCATTAATTTTGAGGTATCTACCAATTTCTTTACAATTTCTTCTTTGACCCACAGACTGTTTAGCAGTGTGTTGTTAGGCCTCCATATAATTACAAATTTCCCCTTTTCCTGCCTATTACTGTTTCCCAGCTTCATTCCATTATGATCACAGAAAGTGCCAAGTAGTGTTACAATCTTCTTAAATTTTTTGAGAGCCATGATTTGGCACAGCATGTGGTCTTACCTGCAGAAAGATTCATTAACACTTGAGAATCATGTATAACCTGATTTTTGGGGGTGCCATGTTCTGTATTTGTCTATCAGGTCCAGCTCATATATAATATTGTTCATGTTCTCTGTTTCCTTGATGATCTTCTTTCTAGTGGTTCTATCTATTGATATGAGTGGCATGTTAAAATATCAAACTTTTATTGTAAGGATGTCTATTTATCTTTTATTTTAACAGAGTTTGCCTTGTATATTTTTGGCACTTATTTTAGGTGCATGGATATTTATGACTTTTATTCCTCCTTAAACACTTTTTTTTCCACTTAAAGAATATATTGTCATACACCAGTATAGCTACTCTTTCTCTCTTTGGTTAACATTTGCATGAAATATCTTCTTCCAGCTTTTCACTTTCAGTCTATTTGAATCCTTGGATCTAATGTGAGTCTCCTGAATACAGCCTATGAATACCTCATTTTCTTATTGAATCTGTCAGCCTACGTCTATTGATTGGAAAGTTTAAACCATTAATGTTCAATATTATTACTGGAAAGGCAATAGTTCAACCATTTTATCTTTTGTCTTTCATATGTCATATTTTTGTCCATCATTTTACCCTTTTGTTTACCTTTTCCGATAGTCTTCACTTCTACGCTCTCTTCCAATTCTGTTTCTCTTCTCTTTTTTTTTTCTGGCTGCAGAACTCCCTTTAATATTTTCTCCAGAGTTGGATTCTTCTTTAAGAACTCTTTTAATTTCTATTTATCTATGAATATTTTAAACTCACCATCCTATTTGAAGGAAAGTTTTGCTGGATACAGAATTCTTGGCTGCAGTTTTTCTCTTACAGTACCTTGATTACATCATTCCAGCACCTTCTTGCCTCATGATTTCTGAAGGAAAATCTGCATTAATTCTTATTGGACATCCCTTGTATGTGATGTTTTGCTTCTCCATTGTTGCTTTCAGAATGTTTTCTTTATTTTTGACATTTGGCATTCTGAATATTATGTGTCTTGTGGAAGGTCTATTTGGATTTATTCTAAATGGAGTGCAATGTGCTTCCTGGAGA